>JANTFB010139744.1:0-17472 GCA_026546635.1 Porricondyla nigripennis | reverse complement strand
GTTGTAGCCAACCGGCAAATTCGCGATCGGCTCGATTTTCATTTTCCGCAAATGCTTCGCCGGTCCGACGCCGGACAACATCAGCAACTGTGGCGAATTGATCGCTCCGGCCGATAAGATGACCTCTTTGCGCGCAAACGCGGAATAGTATTTTTTGTTGCGCAAGTATCGCACTCCGATCGCCGCCCGTGTGTTTGGATCGATGAGCACCTTCGTCACCATGCTCATTTTGCGAATGATCAGATTCGGTCGATTTTTGATCGGATACAAATAGCCGACATTCGAGCTGGCTCGCGCCCCATTCTTCGTCGACGTCTGCAAATAGGAGACGCCAATCTGCGACGGTCCATTGTAGTCAACGTACGGCAAACCCAGCTCCTGTCCGGCGCGCACGAAATGACGCGCCGATGTCGATTTCCATGGCACCTCGGAAACGGTGATCGGGCCACCGCGGCCCCGCCAGCCAGGCGTCGCATTCGGGATCACCGTGTTCTCCACTTTGATGAAATACGGCAGCACGTCGGCAAAACTCCATCCAGTGTTTCCCATTGCCGCCCATTTGTCGTAGTCGCGTCGATTGCCACGCGTGTATATCATATAGTTCAGTACACTTGAGCCGCCCATCACACGTCCGCGCGGCCAATTGCAACGATTTTTATTCATTGCCAAGCACGAAGTGTTGCTGCTCTGCGGCTGGTAGCCCCAATTAACGTCCGGATTCAATTGCAAGAAATTCACCAGCACCGGCACGTCCATCAGCAGATTCTCCTGTCGGCCCGCCTCCAGCAGCAACACTTTCCAATTCGGATTCTCCGACAGACGGCTGGCCAGTGCACAGCCGGCCGTTCCTGCACCGACAACGATAAAATCGAATTCACTTTGGCTCGTTCCCTTCACTTCGTCGATTTGTTCTAAACGAAAGTTGCGTTCGCCGCGCAGCAAAAAGTCCATCACCGACGACAGCAATTGCCCGTTGCCGCACAAACTCTGTAAAATCACAATCAGTATCACGTGAAACACATTCATTTTCATTTTCATTTCCATTCCGATTCGATCGAGATTATGCCGTCCGTTCGCTTCGCGAATAATTTGTCGAGATCTCGTTTGTTTTGTTTTATTTTATTTTTTTAATTGCTCCTCTTTCCACTTGACATTGAATTCACAATTTTCAAATGGGACTGGCGAGCGCGGCAAAAATTCAATTAAAAACTGATTGACGTTTGACGCTGAGCGAGCGAGATGTCTCTCTCCTCCCTTCTCACGCGACTTCTAATTCCGTAACGATTATCGCGAACGAATGGTAGATCACCACAACAACGTGCGTTGAGACGCGTGATTGTGCTTGATCGGCTTTCTGGAATCGAGTGAACTGTCTTCGCATTTGTTCTGCTCTCTTAAGTAACAATTCTCGGCGATACGGTGTGCGGCGTCGGCGTCGGCGTCCAAGTCGACGGCAACGGCTCGAAAATTTCGTCGACATCGAACCTAGCGCAAGCGCTCAAAGATTCTCCTCTGTGCATTGTGTGTATCACACTCATGCAGCCTGTTCGACCACCCGCCCGACCGTCCGTCGGTGTGCCCGCACACACTGGCCCAGACGCAGCCACATTCGCATACACACAAACCGGCTAGTGCACAGTGCGAGATCATCGGGTTTGTTCTATGCGCGAAGCGCGCTTGGCCGATTCTGCACACAGACACAACGTACTACACACACAGCAAGTGATCTTGCCCTATCCATCGTAAAATTATAGCCGGAGAGGGACTATCTAGACAAGCGACGCTGTGACATTGCGGTCGTTTCCATCTTTTCATGTAATTTTTGACAAAATGGTTCGGCAGTCTCGGCTCGTCATCCGTCTGGATGTGTGTGTGTGCCTGCGTCGCGATCGGTAAGGACTGTCATCCGTCTCACAGACTCATAGCGAAAGATCGTCCGCACACTGGCGCAGGTCAGCACATGCACAATGCACACACCAGCCTCATTCCACTCCACGAGCACGACAATACCATAAATAATAAAAAAAATAAGTAATCGGCACGATCGCGCTGGTTGATGTTCTTCTCGTTTGTTTATCGTCATTTTATGAAGCGACGGCCAGACCAGCCGAACACTTCTACTCTAGCGCGGCGCTCACACACATTCATTAAATTCGGATCTAAAATTAAACACGAGCAAAGCGTAATTGCGACCATTATGACAATGGTTATGGCACATCGCGAACACCAGCTCGCTCTTCGATGGAACACTCCGGGTCAATGATGCACGCCGTTCGAATGTGAGCAGGCGTGTTCTGTGGGTCTCTCTGAAATTCGCGTGGACCGACACGAAATCCTCCGTCGATCCGTCCGGAGATCCATCCATCCACGTTCATCGGTGGACTCGGTGCGATGTCTCGCCGCTCGCTTCGTTCTCACATCGGAATTTTTCTAGCAACAATTTGTTATTTCGCGCGCATCAACTCAACCGAATAGACACATAGAACAGCGCCGACGAGTCAATATAATTTACAATTTGTTAATTCTGTTAAGCTCTCGACCGCTGATCGTCCGTTTTACATAAAATTCACATTTGGAATTCGTTGGCATCAGTTGGCCGGAGCTAACGCCAAACAAAAGTTCCATTTCGTTTTGAGTAATGGCGTGCGGCACAATTGCCGCTGCTTCGCGCTCGTGGCATCCTATCAGATTCGAAGAGAAAAAAATTCAGTGTTTTCCCCGCAAAACAGCAACAACGAAAATTGGATTGATGTTCTTCGGCAACTACGTCGAGTATGCGCATCAGGTAGCATTGTTGTGTGTGCGCGTACAACGTCGATACCTGTGTCGCATAAATGTGCTATGCAGACGAGGGGAGGAAGCATTCGGAATGACGAAATCATTCGATTCTTATGTCGAGCGGCGATCATTCAACGGATTGACGGCCACAAGTTGAACTTTTTGTATACGATTTCGTAAAGATCAACGGCAGAATATTTAATTTTGTTTTTGTTTCAATGTGACCGCGCGCAACAGAAAGAGAGAGAGAGAACTGGCGTACGTTCCCACACACTCACGAATCCAACCGAATCAGATGGGAGGCATGCGTGGCCCAAAGAGCTTGTGTGCGTATATTTTAATTCAAATCTTATCGCGACCACTGCGAGGCCTGGATGGGAATGACGATAGCGATGGCAGTGGTGTTGGGGGCAACCGCAAAATCGTTCTATCGACAGAATGACTAATTCGTCTTTACATTGAGTTCGCGTGCGGTGGTGGTGCCGAATCAAAGGGCATCAAATTGATTTGAGCTTATAAATTCAACAAAAATTAAGTCCGCTTAGGCGGCGTGTGACTGCAACTGGGTAACGGTCATTGCTACTTTGCTACTTTATTGCCTTCACGGTCAAGGTTGACCTTTTTCGCATGCGCTAATCGACTGCAACTGCACCTAATCGATCAGTTGCATCGAACCAAAGCCGAATTGAGAAAATGCATATCATAAATTTGATTCTTTGCTGCTCATACGCGGAACAGACTTTTTCCTCTTTGGGTTTTTCTCACTCCTTCGGCCGTGCGGTGAGCACTGAACTGTCGAGGTTCTCGTCGGTTCCGTGCAAAAATCGGAAAAAGACAATAAAAGAATGAGGAACAGGAGTGGGGGACGCGGGACGAACGGAATCAATGAACGAGACGGCACTGTGATGCCGACTGACCTTAAGACATCAGAAGAAAATTGTATTTTCTTTTGTTGCGAATGCAGTTCCTCGTTCATAAATTAAACGTCGAAAGCGGAGACATGCGATGCCCATGCGCATTGCCCAGCGAAAACAATCAGTCGCAATTTTAAATAATAATATTAAAAAAGATGTTTTAATCGATAACGCGAACCAAGGCATGCGCAAGCCGACGTAGCACACCTCAGTCGCGAGCATACTTCACTTACTGCACAATTAATACGAACAAATTCCATTTTGCTCTTGAATCTCTCTCGCTTGCTCTCTCGGCACATGCTCAGGTGCATTGTGCGGTGCGCATCTTGTAGCACGCAGCGCTGCGACTTTCAATGAAATGTCTCTCAGATCTTTAGCATTGTTGGTTTGGAAGTTCAATTTCACAGACACACACACACATGCAGCATCACACAGCCGACTGGCTGACCGCTGACGGATGCATTTTATCATTCGTGCGCCAAATTGGGAAAATGCTTGCATGTATTGCCGCGCACGTGGAAAAAAATTAAAACGAAAATCGGAATCAATCTGAAAAGAAATTCGTAATAATTTAATCGGCTCGCGGCCGCGACGGGATTTCCGCCAAGCTCGTTCGTTATTTACATCGCCTGCGACAGCATGGTTGTGTGTGTGCGCCGTGCGCACGCATGCCTGGTCTTTTACGCAACATTTCGGCAGCCGGAATCCGATCAATGGAATGATGCGATGACATCTCAAACGATTCCTCGTTGACGAATCACGACGCGTCACATCACCCGTTCTATTGCGCAGCCCTGCTCCAGCTCCTATCTCTATCCGAGCCGAGCCATTTGGCTATTCAAGAATTTGATCAACACGGAATTTCACGGAGGAGAGGAAATCCCGTTTTGCGGCAGATAACCCCGACTCGTATTCGTTTCGATCGTCAATTGGTTCGAATTAATCATTTCTCGTCGATGTTCGATAACGTGTTTTGTGCGTTCGTCTATCATTCGCTTGGGCACGGCCAAATCGTCGAACAGCAGCACGGTAGGCGCTTTACAGTGCCGATACCATCGGGCAGGTAAACGAACCTCGATCAAGTCCACAGCAGACCTACAATCGTTCGCAATGCAAAAGCGTTTTTGCGTCGACTGATGCACTGAGGCTTCCGTGCCATTTCATCGACCATAGAATCGATGCGTAATGACTTCATTTATATTTGTGCAATTAAACGGAAATTCTTTTTCATCATCGACCAAGAGGCGGATACAGGCAATGACAAAAGTTAATAGTAAAATTAAAGATTGACCGCATGGAAAAAAACGTCGTCGATGAGGCGCGTAAATATAGCTGCTGTAAGCTGGCATCAATCACCGCATTTATATTCGCGTGGCGAACATAACACCCAGAACGCCTTCCAGGTACTTCGACCGTTCACGTTGGAGCTATTGTTCATTAATTTTTACCGCTTGATCGTGTTGCATACGATAAAAGACAGCGACAGAACTGACGTTGGGTCGAGAATAGGCAATATGCGTGCGGCAGTACGCATTTGGGTTTTCACTGTGCGTGTGCACACGACACATTCATAAAATTCGCTACGATGAGATATCGCGACGTGTACTTCGCATGAATTCATGATCATGATCATCGTCCAAGGACGTGAGCCTGAGCACTGGCATGCATGCATGCATCGGCTGCTTCGTCATCAGACAGCCATCCATACAGCGAACGGTTGCTCTCTGTCGCGCGTTTTGCACACAATGGTTTGGGCCGCACGAGATGAAACCGATACAACAATAGCCGAAGAAGACGAACAAAAATGTGTGTGAACTGGTTTGGCAGTCAAGAGAGTTTCTGGAAAACTACAGAGAAATTTGTTATAGCATTTTATTCATATTGTTTTCTTCATCGTCTTCGACTTCACCGTAGCGATGCAACCAGCTGCGGATGGAGCGGGTACGGCGGGACAAAACGATGTTATTGTGTCGCCGATGGCCGACGTAATTTAATCGTCGCTGTCATGTCATGAAACGATCGATCAGTGGCCATTTACCTATACCGACATTATCTACTAAGTCATTCGCCTCTAATCAGCGCCTGCAAAGGCACTGTACGCGCGAATATTGCACTAATCGCACGTACACAACGAATCGCCTGTCTACGAGCGATTCTCGCTGACATCGAACACATCAAACATCGTAGCACAGCACATCGGGCACATAGCGACGCGTCTGCACAGGGATCAGTTGAGCTGACCGCGATCATGGAATAATCCTTTGACGTTTGCTATTCAGCTGACGTGTTTTATTAGTGGCAATCAACATCGGTGTTCCTGCGCGCGCACCGGTAGACGGACACTGGACAGCGTGGAGAAGAGAACGACTTTGCGGTTTTGTCTAGAAAACTATTTATAGTTGGCAGAGAGGCTGCACCAGTTACACCAGACACGGCAGGCGAATGCCAGCAATTGATTACATTTTATTGCATTTGAATGCAGGCGCAAAAAGATTTGCTGCGCCGGCGGACAGCACCGATTGCATCGTTTCGGATTTCATATTTATTATTTTATTTTTAACGGATAAAATAACGATGTTCTGCTTACGCACACCACGTCTAAAAATATTCGCGCATTGCACGGCCTACTCGTATGTTCTATCTATAGCTGGATTGTTGCAACAGACCCCATCACCCACTTTGCTGCACGTATCGATGGCGAGCATAGGAGTTTGGCTCGAGACTGCATGGGAGAAGCGGCAAATCCGAAAATAGACTTGCATCGATCGGTATCGAAGCCATTTTTTTTTGCTTCTCGCCGGCACAGAGAACGTTTCCCATCGCTTTGCGACGCACGCACCCAACGAGAATATTTCTTCGAAAGTATCGAGCACCATCAATGTCGCCACTCGGCTGACGCACTTGCGGTCGGAATTACCGCCGCCGTTGCTTGTGGACAATGGAAAAAATTCTAATCGAATTGAGTTGATCCGCGCGGCGCAAAACAGAACAAAAAAACATTCGGTGGACGGCTGGTCTGACCCTGGACACGTTGCTGCCGCTGATATTTTCTATTTTTCTCGCTTTCCCCATCGCTCGCGTTCTCCCTTTCCTGCACCACCATGTGTGACAATGCATCGCGTTTGTTTTTGTTTTGCATCGAAATCGAAACGCAACAATGCAATTGAGTCAGTGATTGCTGACCAGTGGCAACGATTAGGTGAATTATTTATTCATTTATAATTATGATTCGCGGCGCATTTAGCACGGCTTCGTGCTACCGACGTTAGACAGCGGCCAGTGGATCAGATGTGTCGTGTCTAGTCGTCGGTCCACGCTATGCACGCGAACCCGAACGTGCATTGTGGCACACATGCCACGAGCGCCGCCAGTGGCGTTTCGTTTTGCATTTTTATTTCTTTCTCCACTGCGATTGGAATATATGCGTTTTAGAAAAATGGAAAAAATGCGATTAGGAGCAATTATGACCATTAGCGGTGGTTGTTTCGTTTTTTCCCCTTTTCCTGCTCTCCGTTTGGTGTGACGAATGCATACGCACGCGGTCGATTGTAATTTTCAATGAAAATGAAGAAAAAACGATTCAATTTCCATAGTAGTGGGCTCATTCGGCAACCGATCAGCATTGGCTTCTTCGACGCGCACTGCAGATGAAAGTCTTGGATCGATCGAATCAATGCAATTCTTAACATTCCCGTTTTTACAAACAAAAATCACCTCATTCATCGAGTTGAATTAAGTCGAATCGCGTCGCATCACATCGACAGTAAATAGGAGAGGTGTCTCATCAAGGAGTGTCCCAACAAGAATTGTGTTTTTTCTAATCTCTCGCCTCCGTGCCTCCTTCATCTCGAATTGAGTGATTCTGAAGGAGGAACGGAGGCCAGGTGTTTTCAGAAATGCATTCCTTGTTGGGACACCCCTTAGAACAAACAAGAGCACCGATTGCATGCAACAGAGAAAAATCGTTGAATTTGTCGATCGTTATGCATTGACGTCATTGTCAACGGCGTCCGCATATCGTCGATTAGTTGTTATTATTGTGCATATGCGGCAATCGTACGTGCGGCGCGGCAACTCTATTTCGATCGTCAAATCGACATCAATTTAGCGATTACGTTATTCATTACGGCATTCGTTTGGCTATTTTGGGTTTCCGAACAGAACTGGGACACAAAAGAGCAAAGTACCGACTCGCTAGATGGAATCGCAGATTAACGAAATGGAAACATTTTCAGGCTCGATCACAATTAGCTGATAGCGTAGGTTCATTGTTCAAAACAAATGTGAGCATCGCGCATTCTGTGTATTCGTGCGCGAGTCATTCCAAAATGTGAATTGTTTTCCTCCACCACAACGGACGGTTCAGATGGAATTTGGACTGTTCGCTTTGACTTTGGCTATGACGTACCTCTTTCACTCCGACCAAAACAATCGTCCTCAGAAACGAAACAAGTCCAGAGAATTATTTTGTGTTTTCTCTGCTCCAACTTCCCCGTGCATGAACGTCGCTCGACGATATACGCAGCGGTCTCATTGAGTGCGTGGTCGCTGATTGTCCCCACTGCTGTTTATCGTTCGCAACGTGTAGAATGTTCTTTCACATTGACGAAAAAAATATTTGTTTACTCGGTTCTGTCCTGCTCGAACGTTGGCGTCGCTTTACGTAAAAGACAACAAAGTTTGGATTGATTCGAATTGTGATCCTAACGGAGTCGATTGCGACGTCAGCCAAACTTACCGTCCGAGGGAAAGGCATGTGCGTAGCGAAAACGTCATTGGTTATCCACCACGCGCACGTGAAACAGGAGAAATGGAATTAAGAACGACGCGCAGTGTTATTTTGCCTTCGCCTGGATGCTATGTAGAAGGGAGATGGGAAGTAGAGGAGAATCGCCGAGTCGCATGAGTCAAATGCACCATTTCTACGTGACATCAGATTCGTCGTTTATTATTTACACACAATTTTATAATAACTCGCAATTGAATGATTCGATTGGATATAACAGTCTAAGTCTTATACCATAAGCGCCATTCGAGCCGTGATGCAGGCTCCACAATTCTACGTCTGCCTTGTGGCAAATTGACAATACAATCGATCCTTCGCAAAATTAAGGTAATCTTTCCTACGCAAAATAAACTAGGATTTATTGGGAATTCTTACTTAAATGGTTACGCTTACGTCAATGTCTAGAGTTTCACGCTAATATGGGCATTTTTGAACGGGCTTCGTCTGTCGCGTCGCGTCTGTCACTTTTTGTCGACTCTTCGGCGCAGAGGAAATTCCCAAAGCCAGATCGATGCATTTATTTGGTGTCCATTGATTTCGACCACAGCACATGAGTTCATTGTGTCGTGCTCGTTCCCGTTTCTCATGGTAAATTCTCCTATTTGGTCGTCAGCCAATCCTCTTTCACCAGATCGGCACCTTTTTCGCCGATCATAATGGTCGGTGCATTTGTGTTGCCGCTGCTAATGGTCGGCATTATGCTTGCATCGATGACACGCAACCCTTTGACGCCATACACACGTAATCTCGGATCGACAACTGCTTCGGGATCGAATTCCGGTCCCATTTTGGCCGTTCCCACCGGATGGTAAATGGTCATCGATATCGTTCGAATGCAGCATTCGAGGTACGCGTCCGATAAGAATTTGTGCTGTTTGCAATTCGGAAATGGTATGCGATGTATTCGGGAGCCGAACTGTTTGAACACCTTTGCTTCGGCAACTCTGAGTGCAATTTTGGCACCCTCGACTAGCGTTTTTATATCGAATTCATCAACGAAGTAACGTGGATCCATCAGTGGAAAGTCGAACGGATTGTTCGAACGCAACCGGACCCATCCACGTGATCGCGGCCGCAAAAGTAACGGCATTATCGTCCAGCTGTCTTTGTTTGCGATTGGCGCATACACCGATCGATACAGACTCTCCTTGAGGCCGAGCACCGTTTTGACACGAGCCCCAGCATCTGAATTGACGGAAGCGGGTGCCATATGGAATTGGATGTCGGGCCAGTCGATTGATTTGTTGCCGAGCGGCGTTGTGACGAACGCCAATCCTTCGACACCGCCCAACGTCGTCATCGGTCCCCGTTCATTCAGCACATACTGATTGGTGATTTGAGCCGGATTGAAGCGATCCTGAATGATTGCGATCGGTTTGTCCACCAAAAATGTCATTCCACCCATGCCGACGTGGTCCTGTAAATTGTCGCCCACCGGCAAATCCTTCAGCACCTTTATGTGCATCTCTTCGAGGTGGGCGCGCGGTCCAATGCCTGACAACATTAGCAACTGCGGCGTGTTTATCGCTCCGGCCGACATGATCACTTCTCGACGGGCCGAAATACGGTATCGCTTCCCATGGCGCACCAATTCCACGCCCGTCGCCTGCATCTTCGCTGAATCGATGAGAATCCGGGTCACGTGTGCATTCATTGCCACATGCAAATTTTTCCTGAGTCGAACTGGCCGAATGAATGCTTTTGCTGTGCTGCATCGACTGCCCCGTCGTATGGTTCCCTGCGCAATCATGAAGCCCTCCTGTTTGCCACCGTTGATATCACGATTTTCCCAGCCCAGTTCGGTGCCGGCCTCGACGAATGCGGCCACCAGTGGTGTGTGCCACGGTGACTCCTGCACCGTTAAGAATCCACCTTTCGAGTGATATGGCGTCCGTGACAGGTACGGATTTCGATTGTCTTCTGATTTCTTGAAATAGTGTAACACATTGTCGTAGCCCCAGCCGGGGTTGCCCATCGATTCCCATAAATCGTAGTCGTGACGATTGCCACGCACGTACAGCATATAGTTCAGCACACTTGAGCCGCCTAGCACTTTGCCGCGCGGCCAATTGCAGCGGTTATTCTTCATGCCCAGGCACGCCAGATTGCTCGGCTCCGTTTTGTAGCCCCAGTCGAGTTTGCTTAGCTGCAGATAAGCAGCCAGTGAGGGTACCTACATGAAGAGGGAGAGCGATTAATTGGGATCACCAAATGCGAGAGCACACACAGCACACTTACATCGGAAATTTCATTTTCGTCGGGACCGGCTTCCAGCAACAAAACGCGCCAATGTTTGATTTCACTCAGACGATTGGCGACAACGGCGCCAGCCGAACCGCCGCCAACCACGATGAAATCATATTCAGCGAACAGTACGGCTTGATCGATGGGTCGCGACTCTGGATCGACGCGATCATAACGATAGTACGATATGGCCGCCAACAGCAATGGTATGAGCCAGAGGCCCGTGGTAACGACACCGAACGTCGATTTTATCACAGTTGACGCTATCAATATATTCAACACCATTTCTCACTCTTTCTTCTCCGTTTCCTTCGATTTCTGTTCTTCGTTATTTGCTTCCGTCACTTCTACAATTCGCTAGTTCGCAACAGTGTAATTGCGGTTTGTGCTTTTTTCGTTCGTTTTTTTTTCCTCGCCGAATTCGAGATTATTTCTGTCCGAAGGGGAGTGTCAACCGTTTTCGGCGTTTATCGTTTAGGTCTTTTCAATTTGATTCTTCTTCAACAGATCGTTGAACTGATGGTGACTGGCGTTATTTTCGTTGCTCCAAACTTGTTGATGCGATGATTCGTACAGCATTCACATTGAGTTGGTCTATGTGGCGCTCGCAGTATCATTGTCAATGAGATGGCATACCTGCAAAAATCGTAAAAATAAAAATTAAAAATGGAACAGAGAAGGTTGAAAATGGAAAGCGAAAAATCGATTTGATCGCACAGAACATAGTGCCCAGTTGCCGGTGGTTTCGTCCGTTGGCCGTATGCAAATTGCTGAATGAATAAATAATGTCTCCGCATCGATTCTCGTTCAAAATACATTCCGTTCGGTTATGCATCGTCGACCGAAAATGAGCAGTCAATAAAGGAATCATTGGCTTCGCGGCTTCGGTATATTCGGGTTCTTCATGCGAAACGGATAGAATTCAACGATAACGCCGAAAAAGTAATAAAGGAGAAAACATGAAACCGGTAAGGGCACCGCGCGGCATCGCACACACGACACTCCACGTCGAAATTCCAAAGCTCAAGATTGAATCGAATTTCGGCTCGACAGCACGAGACACGTGTGAGCCATGTTTTGGCGGCTGCACTGCGCTGCACACGCACATTTCAAGGCCAGTCGACGTCTGGTGTTAGAGACCCTGTTGCATGCAACAAATGCCAGAGGTCTCTCTTTCAATTTCATTCGTGCGTGTCGTTCGGGCGAAGTGCTCCGCCGGTCGCGACGACACGACGCCGACACATCCATGCACCGGCGAACTGCATTGCGCGCCAACGACCGAATATTTGAATGACGGAAAATGAAGGAAGAGAGAGAGAAAGAGAGAGAAGCAGCAACAACAAAGACTCCGAAATTACGCATAATGCGATGTACTAATTCACGTGTATTGTGTGTTCATGCTCAATAGCTGCCGCCACTCGTGCACACCGAGCAAAACGAAAAACGAATTGCGCGGCGCAACCGAAATCGAGAAACTCGTTGTAAATTGAATGCACAAGACAATGCAATGAAGTTTGAGTGAGTGAAATAGGTGAGGCGACCGCTCTGCCAGCCTATTACGAGTTGTTAGGTAAGTTGGGCCATGGAAACACACACACACACAAACACCATTCGAGCTCCGTACAAACGGGGGCATCGGCGCACGATTATCAGTTTGCGTTTTGACTCTTCGGTTGCCAGTTGCCAGTTGCCAGTTGCCAGTTGTCGTCGCCATCGTCTTCAATTCGTTTATGTAAAATTGCCAATGCGAACATGAATCGCACAGCGACGACTCAGTCAGTGATTACGAGTCGATGGGATTTTCGTTCGAGCCATTGCTGGCTTTTGGTTGCCATTTCGTTGCGTCTTCGGGTAGACGGGTTTGTGTGTGTCTGTGCCCATTCCGATGGTGTGTTGCGCACCGCCAATTTCGATTATAGACCAACCGAATTCAGCGTGCGTAACTTTATATCATAAAAATGTGCTCCGTGAGCTATGCAATGTATGCATTCTCGCGCCACATTTCGCCCATACTTCTGTTCGCTGCAAAGCGGAGTGCCATCGTTATGCCAAAAAGGCCCCTCGCAAATGATACGAAATTGAATGTTTTGCTTCCCCCGACCCCGCCTCGGTCCCTTGCTTCACTCGTGTGGCTGTTGTTTGTCGCTCATCAACCGTAGTTCAATGATTTATTAGAAGAAGAAGAAAACGCGCGCGGCTTAGTCATGTTCGGGTACACCATAATTCACATTGGATCGGACACACGCGTCTCATTGGAACGATGAAAGTGATAACATGCAAATGCACGATCACCGGCGCTGCTGGTTTGCGCATTTTAATTAATTTCATAGTTTGTGGCTGGCAGTTTCGCTAATTGGCCAACCAAATTGTGGCTTCCATCACCAATCACATCAGGCAGAGACTCATCGGCGTGCGCACATTGCTCGCGGCACAAACAAATGCACCGACGCCAATTAGCATTAAATGTAGTTGGCGCGCGCGCACATCATGCGAAATGATTCAATTATGAATAAGTTTGTTGGTGATCATCGCAGCGAATCAGGCGCTTGTCCGTTGTCAGCGATTGTGATTGTTCAGGCTCGGCCTCGCCTCATTGAGTTTCTGCGCCACACTTTCAGCCAATTGCTCCGCACTGAATTTGAATACGAAAATGACACGAGAAATGAAGAGAAAAAAAAATCGCTCGAATGATGGCGATGTGGCGTCGGGCCATGGCCGAATGTTGCGAAATGAAAAGTGCCGACAGTTTGCATCACTTCCGTATTGACTTTGCATTTGTCAGGCGATCATTCACACACTTCGTGGATGTTGGATGCGCAGACGGGTACGCGTGTGGGATTCGCTGATATGTGTTTTGACACATCGCGGTAAGCCACAGTCGCACATCGTTGTGGTCGCGCATGAATATGAGGTCGCATCGGCATCCTCGCGCATGATGTAACGATGATTGAAAGCCACGAAAATCGAAAACGAGGAACGCGAAAAAACGACGCATTTTATGATCTTTTGTGGTGTAAGCCTGCCTGCAATGGGTTAATCTTTCAATTGTGTTCGTTTGTCGCTTCGACTGAACCATTTGGATGATGGTCGATGCACACTGGGCTCGTTCGTGTGATGATTAACGGCACGGCATCCAGCCGAACGTGAGAAATTTAGTTTGAATCTCTTCATTTGATCATCGTGCGTCGACTGGTCGTCGACGAACTGCTGCAAAGATGATGAAATTCGTTGGCCAAATGGGTTATCGTTCGCTGGGAATTTGCACAAGGAAAGTGACACGACGACCGTGTTCGACGATGTACGCCGTGAGCAGGGGAGCGACCGGCCACACACACACACAAAATTCCATTTGATTTGTTTGTCGATCGTCACTCGGCAAATATTGGCTATTGGTGTTACCGTATCAACGACGCCACCGCGGGCCACACGCCACACATCTCGGTCACATCGGAATGGCGAAATCGTATTGTATGATCGCCGGCCCGCACACTGACCGGATATCGGTGAGCGAAGGCAAGAAAGTGATTTCGCAAGTAAATATTTCCATTTCACACCGAGCACCGAGCACCGCACGAGCCATCATCGATCAATCGAAGTGGAACGAATCGATTCCGGACATTTCGGTTGATGCGACCATATTTGGGTCGGTCCGACGGTGAAAATGTGTGAATCGCTGAAGTGGTAGGTGCACTGGCCCAGGCACGCATTTGTCACGGCAAAACGAAAAATGAACTCCCGACCGAAACCGGAAATACTTGTTCGGAGAGACGCGATCGCGATCGGCGACGACGACGAAAAAAGCCGTTGCAGAATGAAAGCGAATTCGCTTATGCAACGAGCCGTAACAATGACGATCGCTCATCTCGCGATGGCTTCTTTCACACCGTGCAACTGCGCCAGCACACAACGCGGCTGATGACTTGCATTGTGATGCATTTTCGCTTCGGCCGAGAAACGACGTCGAAATGCGACTGTTTGCAGCTTGCGCGTTGTGGGTGTGTGTGCTTGCGAGTCCGCGGCCGTCTGCCGTCGGCTCGACCCATTCACGATGTGTCACACGAATTGTCATCATTTGTTGCACCGAATAATGATGATCGTTATTAATTAACATGTGTACTCTGTGCTCTATTACCTAACGCGCAGACGCGCGACGCGCCCGTTGATCGAACGAAGACGCGGCAGGCAGCGAGCAACCATAAACGATCATGTGAATTTTTATATGCGAACGTGCGCTCGTCCGCCGAAAATGCGGCGCGGAATTTAAATTGAACCAAATGAAAATGAATCGCATCCAAGCGAAGGCACACCATCATCATTATCGTTTGCATGACGGTGGTCCGCGTCGTTAGGACGCATCAAGGGGCAATTCAGTATTAGATGGTTCAAGCGACTGACGAATGAGCAACATCGACTGCAAAGTACTGACTACTGATTCTGCTCACCTGATTCTGCTTCACGCACGCAAGAAGATCGCCCGTCTCTTTCAATCGGCACGAACTGGAACACCCTCTGTGTCAGTGCGTTTCTGTCTTACATTCAGACAAGAGGTCTGCGAGGAATCAAGCACTCGGCATTATCCGTCAGCCCAACCTCTTGATAGGTTGTAAGACTAGAACGCACTGACACAGATTGTGTTTGCGGCGATCGAGAGAGACGGACGATCTTCAAGCATGCGTGAGGGTAGTCAGTCATTTCGTTGCCCAATCGTCAGTCGTTCAATTCATCTAGAGTACTGTATTGCACATTGGGACGCCACACGTTGCTTCTAAAATCGGCCAATGCATTAACACATCATCGCTAACATGCATTTCGTGTGCACTGTTCCCGCTTAGCCGTGGCGCGCGCTCGCCCCGATACGTGATGCTGTCCGATCAGCGCCGGGCCAAGTGCAGAAGAGAGCAAACACATGTTCGCGAACGAGTGGAATCCTCGTTGCATAACCTCACGTCACATCATCATAACAAATAAACGAAATGACTTTCAGTTTTGTTTTCGCCTGTTCGCTTTCGTTTGGCTCCATTTCGGCCGCCGTCGTCACTGTGGCTGTCGTTTCGGCGCGAATGTGTATTTGGTGTCTGTCGACCGATCCGTCGATTATTCAATATTTCTCCGTCTCTCGCGTTACGTTGGCCGTCAGATTTGGGTTAATCGATATGTATCGTAAACATTCAAATCGATGTACACGCGAACAACAACCAAAATCGAATTGAACGCGTCGCGGCGTCGCGCTCACTGCGATGGCAAAACTGTACGAAAAAAAGGTCGAACGCGATACCAGTGAACATGCAGGTCATCCGCGCAACGCGCGAATTCTTTTGCTAATCAACGGTTCGCGTGATTGAGCCGGCAAGTGGCAAGTGCGATACGATCCACCGATCGCTGCTGATCGACTCAGAATTGGCCATCGTGGACTCGTCGGTACTCACCCGTTCACAATCGAACAACTATCCAAAATGTGCAGCCGCCGACATAATCATCCATGATGCACCGATGCAGTTGATTTTCCGTTTGTTTTTTGCTTTCGTGTTTCGATTCGATTCGTTTTTTTTTCTGTTCAAATTGAGCACAATTGAATTTCACACTATGCGTGCATGGATACGATCGATCTGCTCATGTGCAAGGGGTTGCGTCATCGATCGAAGCAACGAAAACGCAGAACATGCAAGTGACGGAGGCCGTGGAATTGCGAAAATTGGGCAATTGGCAACCGCTTCGCACCGCCTCGCGCGTACAATATGATCGATTCGATAGCAGAACACAAAACGAAGTGCAGGCGAATATGCGGACCGCATGCGCTCGTCCAGTCCAGATGGAATTATGTTAATCGATGCGCCACGCGCTTCCAAGAGCAATGCGGATGGGCCACTGACTGGCGAAATTGATTTCGATGTCGCCTTCGCTTTTGCTTGTCGTCTTCGTCGTCGTCTTCGTCGTCGTCTTCGTCGTCGTCGCTGTTGTTGCAGCGCTGTCGCCACGATGCGTTCCCCTTCGGCTCACTCAATTCTCCTTCGCACTCACTTTAGTCACTTTTACCGTTTGCAGCGTTGGATGCAGCGGCCGCAGCCGATAAAGAAATGAGAAATGATACTGTTAGACGGCGACGACAGCAACAATGACGTCAATTGTCCCGTTCAATGCTGTCGCTCTTTCTTTCGCCGTCTCTCGTTCGCTGGTTCTTGCACTCGATTTCGCACCGTTTCGCTGGTATCGGATTCGATCGTCAACAAAATATGAAGCGAACTGTTCGCAGCACTCTCGGTTCAGTGCAACGGAGACGGCAGCGGAAAACGAAACGACTTTCGTCGGTGAGTGACGTCGGCTGAGATGTGAATTGCAACAATTGTGAATAATTCGCTTCTTATGTGCTGGTCGAGCATCTATTGCTGACACAATTCGACGCCAAGAAATGCATTCACATTCACCGGAAGTTTTCGAGCGCTCACACCGTCGTCCGCTCTATGTTTGTCGCGCCGGTAGAACGCGATTCACGTTGTCACGAGAGAAAGAAAAGAAAAAAATGAAAAATGTTCCGTCGCGCGATCCTTTGCCGATTTCAATCGTCGATTCGATCGATTCGCTGAGCCGGGCACACACTCGATTGTTATCAAAGAGAAAAAAAATATGACGATTTCGTATGGATTGGCGCGTTCGCGACACGCTTTGGCAATCGAAAAACACGTCGTTTTATTCCAAGAAGTCTGAGACAACTGAATCGAATGCTCGAAATCGAAACGCAGCGACAGCGACAGC
>JANTFB010139633.1:0-10784 GCA_026546635.1 Porricondyla nigripennis | reverse complement strand
CGACTCGTTAGTCTTACGTCGTTCGGCCTCTTCCGCCCGCACGTTCCGGGCCGTTGCTGTAGCGCCAGCAACCGAGCACGATGATGGCCATAACGTGATGATCCAGTCTTATTGACATCATTTTTCGGTGGGGCACATCGCACATTTCACGTTCTCGTTTCTTGGCTTCCGCTGCCATTCTTCTTTATTAATCTCTCGTGTTGGATGCGTGTGTGTGCGCTCCTTCCCTTATGCTCACTTAATATCAATTAAATTATTTCTTCATTTTTCGGGGCCATCGAAGGCGACATTATTTTTCCTGTTTGGAACGCGTGAGCAATTGCCGTATTACAATGCATAGACATGCCTTGCTGTCCATCGTCATCGTGCTCGGGTCTCATGTGCTTTCTCGCACAATTGGCTTCGGCCGGATCGCGTACGATGGCCGTAACGATCGCCCTTGGCATGTCACATTACACTATTCGACGAGATCAAGGAATGATTAATTGAAATGAGCAGGGAATACCAATGGATATATGTTGAGCCGAAAACGAGTCGAAAATGCTTGCGTCGGCTGCCAATGAGATGGCCTCATTGGCGTGTGGGTGAAGGGAGAGGGAGTTTAAGCAATTTATGGACGCCGAACATGGAAGAATACGATGATGATGAACTGGTTGAAATCGAACGTGTAGGCTGAGCGAGTGTGTACAGTGTACGACGTACGTATGGGATGCGCCAGAGTAGAGGAATGGACGAGTGACTCGAGAGAAAGAGAAAATACAAAATGTGTTGCAGCACAAGAGAACCGCAGAGAAAATATAAATAAATATTGGGCAGACGAGCGTACGCCAGTTAACAAACAACTTATCGATGGCGATGGGCGGTGCTGCATGCGCCATGCAGTCTGCAAACGTGTGCGGATTGCACATAATCATTCACATTAAATGTGAACATTTATCGTTTATTCGACAAATTTATGTGTGATGACTGATGAGTGCGACCATGTCCGGCCGACCTCTGCTGGATCGCCGTCACCCAAGTTTCCGTAGATTCGGCTGCGCGACAGAGCTTCGCACAGCCACGACATCAATGTGCCCATGAATTCGCCGAGTGATTGCACTCCAATCGTTCGGCTCGCTGCTCCTCTGGCCCGTTCTATGGCCCCCCGCCAATTCAATATCTTTCTGCTTCACTTTGATGGAGCAATCAAACGTTCCGCAATGTCGGAACGTAATTCATGGCCCGATGTGCTGACCGTATATGTTCGTTCGTGTGACATTCAACAAAAGGTTCACAGTGTCTGTCTCATTTATTTCGTTTTCGATGTTTGCGCCGCCGATGGAATGGCGGGGCAATGCACAGCACAGTGCACCACCACTAATTTACATCGGATAAGCCGGATGGGCAACACGTCCCCCCCAAGCACCGTGCGATTTTCTTTATCGTTTTGATGGCAACACAATCGATCGGATCGGTTCGGTACATGTCGAGCGAACATCACCGCGCTATTCAATTCGAACACGGAATTTACGATGGCATCACGGTCGATGTGGGACCGTCGCTGCTCTGGGACACGCCATTATCAAATGTGTATAAATGTAATAATAAGCAAATGTGCACTGGCTGGTCCCCTACCCCATCCTGTCACGTCGACACGTTCTCATTTTATCTTCGGCGAATATTTATCATCAATTTGGATAATGGATCGCATCAAATGCTGTCACATTTCTCAAGATGTCAAGTGATGAACCTTCACCGCGGCGGCGTCTTCGTTGCATTCAAAGCGGTTCGGTTTCTCGGTGCGCTTCACCGATCCGTTATCGTCGCACCGTAATGCTGTGGGAGCACACCGACGCATGCAAACACAGCCGCTCAAGAAAATGGGTGAGACGTTCGGTCGATGGCTCGGAACGAGGCAAGCGAGGGATGCACAAAATTTAATGACATTCTGTGGAAATCAATAATTGACTTATGACTTGGCATCGTTTCGCTTCTGTCGCGAAATGATAATAATATGTTCGCTGGCTTAGCGGTTCGGCCAGTGTCGTCGATGGATGGAGTGGGTGTGGACCGTGTGGTTTGCCCATATTCAGTGTATTGTGTGTGCGTGTGTCGGGCCGAGCTTAATAGAATGTTTATATGTGTGCACTTGTCAGCCGTCGTCGTCGTCAAGGCAAATCGGATGGCCAAATCGGAGATGGAATTTCACAAATATTTGCTCATTGACCACAAAATGTCACAAGCTCAAATTTGCAAGCATGATCGCATGTATTTGACAAATACTCACGCACATTGGCCGGTCGCTCGACCCGAACCGGATTTTTTCATCTACTTTGGAAATATGCTCATAATTTGAGTTGCTTCTAGCCGAACAGTTGAGAGCCGAACAGAGGGGCGAACCTAGCGAAAGGGCCGACGTAGGTGGAAAATAGGTGGAAGATGGTTGTGGAATGTACGAAACGACATTACTGATTGTCCGTCAGACCAATCCCTACTATCGAAACGGCACAGGCCGGAATGGATGATCGGATCAATTGAAAATGGATTCGATTATACAACCCAAGTCGTTTTATCGCTTAATTGCCGTTTTTCTTCTTCTTTCCATTCTTTTGTGCTTCGAAGGGGCTAATCATTGGTGTGATCGCCGGAGTGAACGAACGAACGGTGGTCGGTGGCACTATGACAATGCCGCTGGGTAGCCGCTTCCGATGCCAATTATCGGATCGTTGCCGACGAATGTGTGCCGCTTCATTCAGTGCAAACAATGCGGTTGCCTTAATTGCTCCAAATTGTATTCATTTGTCGTCTCCTCCTGTCCCACATTTTGCTCCCGGCTGGCTCTTCTTTTTTGCTGTCATCACTAACGATTCGTTATTATGTTAAGTGCGGTTATGGTTACCTCGGTGCTCGGTACATACATGCATCGCAATTCAACTAGCTTACAAATCGCTAGATTATTTTCCACCGATAAGTGCTTATCAGCTAAACACTATTTGCGCTCCGCTATTTGTCCGTCATCCAATTCCACACATATTACGTCGTCGTGGATCAGCCAATGTTATTGGGCTTGGCGGTGCATTCAAAGAATACCCATACACATGCATAATGGGTTCTGCGTTCTAGTCCTAAAGCTCGCAGCACACGACGCCTCTTCTATAATTGGCAACATCGTCGACCGTTCGTGCCATTGACAACGTGAATTTCTATGGCACCAAAACCGAATTGAGCACTCATTTGTCGTGGTGCCAGAGCATTTTCCTTTTCATCGTCGCTCTCTCTCTCTCTCTTCCTCCCTTCATTTTCTACATGCATTGGAAAACGTTGAGGCAAAACAGAGGAAAAAAACCACACCCAATGCTCGATGCGTGTCATATACAACATGCCGTTACGTTTCGTTGGAGTGGAATGGAGTAGAGTGGAACTGGTCGCGTGTGTAAGCGTCTATGTGCGTCAGTTTCTGTAGGTTGTGGACTAGATGGTCGTTGTTGTACTCCTACAATGCTGCGAATGCCTCTATGACTACCAACTAGTTTACAGTCAGACGTCAGCAAACGTTTTTATTTTCGTCATTAAATTACTCCACAGTGCCGCCCGATTTAGGTGCGTTCCAATACACACAGCGAAGTGGGCAGCAAGGGCATGACGGCAGCGGGCACGACGGCAGCGGGCACGACGGAACGAAACGAAAATGTGGTGAACGACAAAACCATTCACAACAAACAAGCCAGCGAGCCAACCATCCAATCGACGCTATCTATCTATTACTGTATTATACATGCATTTGCAGCTAATGAGCGAGAACAAGTTGAAACCGAACACGTATCAAATTGGGGTGATGGCACCGTTCGACAAACGAAACGATTTCGATTTCGTTTTTTCATTCCCACATTTTTCTGCCATTCCGATCGCAGCGAAACCATATTCTGTTTCGTCGTGCAGTGACGACAGAAAACGGGATGGTATGGCATGGCATGGCATGGCGACACGACTTCACGAAACAACGCACACCGAAAATGTTTGCGTTGAACATTTGCTCTATTGATTTTTCCATTAAAGCTCACCGAATGATTTGTTGCAGAGGTCATTTCTTTTCTGGCACCGAATTTACACGACGACGACCTTCCGTTACACGCGCCATACCTTCCACACAGAGCGCTTTTGTCGTTTCCGTCGACATTGTTCGCTCGCTCCGCGTGCGATCGATCCTTTCATCCGGGCATTTCAAGCTTTTCAGCAGAATCGGATGCAAAATGCATCCGAATCCGACATCTCGCGGACACCTGAATCTCGCTGTCGTCGTCATCGTCCGTCTTGCAAATACGAAATTCCATTCGATTCGGTTCATTTCTACTCGAATTGCGTGAAATATTGTGGCTAGGAATGGGATGGCGCGACGCCGCGACGCCGCGACGTGCACATGATGTACGATGGATCCATTGATTCGATCCATCCATCCATCGAATGGCGACGGTGAACATATCATCTCTCGGGGGAGATCCGACAATCATTGTCAGGCGAAGCGGAGTGACAAGCGGCGTGACGGTTGTAAACAGGCGCATAAACTATGCACGTACATGTGCATGAACGCATCGCAATTATATTTCGCCAGTCGATCGATTCAGCAATGGTAATCCAGTCGGAAATGATGTTGTTGTGCACAATGGTAGCCCGCGGGCGCTGTTCGACGGGTTGATTGCGGAATTGGAGGTTGGAGGAAGCGTAACGAAGTAGCCGGCATCGACGAATAATCACATCGTTCAACATAAATTCATTTCGATTATTGAATTCACCATATGTGCATTGAGTGGCATTGTGTGCATGCTCAATGCGATGCGCGCCCACATCCACACAAAGCACAATTGAGACGTCCCGCATGCCGTCTGCTGCACATGTCGAAAAATAATCTCCACGGGAAAATCTAATTTATCTATCTCCTCGTTGAATCGCAAGGAACAAGGAAGCATTCGCCGACTTCTTCTTATTCTCCTTCTTCTTCTGCTTTCACGACCATCTGGAGAGTGGCGAAAGGATGGGCGAGCGAACGAAGGATGAAGCCGATCGTTACTCGTTCAATATTCATTATTCACTTATTCAGTTATGTAATTCGTTTCTGGCTTACACTGTGACGGCCGGACGCCATATTGTTTTCTGCTCGATACCTACAAAATATGACAGAATGACAGAACTGAGTAATCAACGGAAGCTCATTCAATTTCATCGCTGGGTAGCGATGGGGCGAGCGTGATGCGGTACACTTTCAGTGGATTTCCTCGAAATTGTCTGCAGAACGTAATCCACTGTCATCCGGCGTCCACAGCCAAACATGCCGCCATCCGAACGGGTGTGAGAATCCCAATCTCCCAATGACTCGCAACGAGCTCAATCGAAATTAATCCATTTTCACGTAAATGCACAAATAGTGTTTTCGCTTCAGCAAGAATCAATTGAATGTCCATTGTGTGTGCGTGCGTGAGTGCGTGCGAGAGCAGAGTGTATCGTGTGTCGTGTGTCGTGTGTCGTGTGTCCTGGCCGGGTGCTGTCGCCGACACTTACACGCACACTTTGGCGCATGTTGCAGGATTATCATGTTGCTGTTATTTATTGTCCGCTTCGAGTTGTTGTTTGCGACGATTGAGATGAATCGTTGACGGGGAGGTATGGCAACGAATATGTCATACTTCATGTGTGGATGGATGTGCCCATCATAATGTATATCGGCTGAAACAATGCAGTTAGTAATTGGTTTTGATTGTCACACGGCTGCGTTTGGGTGGCCGCAGAGTTTCGACTCCGTTTTTCGATATTTTTTATGTCTCTGTGTCGAGAGGTGCCACGTGACGACCTCGAATGCCTCTGGAAGCTCCAACTCGATCAGACGACGCTAAATGAGGGCTCGTCGCGATTTACTTTTGCACGGAAAGTAAATTTTGTTCGCCATTTTTGACATTCGGCGCCGCTTTTTGTCATGGCAGACACCCACAGCACCACCAAACCACGCTGGTTTTGGTCTTAACGCAATAAGCGTTATTTCGTCAAGTGGCACCTGTCGTCATAGGAATTTCAAGGAAAATCAATAAAATTCAAAACTTACGACCACCCTAGGCTGCGTGTGCCGTGTATCTACTACTATGGAATACAAAAAAACACAAACACGAAAATACGGTCCACGTGATCGATTGCCAAACAACTACCTGAAACTAGGGAAATCGTTCAAATGCAATTATGCAGAAGCTCACCCAAAAAGGTAACACAATATGAATACGAAATGTAAGCACATTTTATATCTAAGCATGCATGCAATCGTATAGCAATAATAATCGGAACAGTGAAGGCCATAAAAATCTAAGAAATGATAACGAGTAGAGGTAGACAGACAGAGAAAATGGGCAAAATTGGAAACGAACAATTCAATGAAATCAAATGAAACGAAAGCCGAAGCGAAAAAATGCATTAGAATCTTCTGGAGAATCGTTCGTCGAGTGTGTTTTGTGTGTGGTATGGGCTGAGTGGTGGTAGGTCTGTAACATCTAAATATGAGTATTTCACATCCATTCGCACTGAATCACATTTGCATCTTATCGGCCAATTTTTCGAGTGTTCCATTTGACTCTAGTGTAAGATAATGGTGGTGGTGATTGTTGGTGGTGAATGGCTGTTGTGATTGTGATGGTGGGTGTTTGATTGTTTGATTAGTGTGTCTGATGATGGCAATACCATCATGGTAATGGTAAGTATCGCTTGTTCACCTGCATATTTTCGATTTGTGATAAATCGTACGTTCGCATTCACATTACGACTTGGCCCTAGAGTTAATCTTCAATGTCTATTCAAATCGAAACTTCAGTTCGATCGAGTGTACGCTTATACGCACGTCTATCGGATTCGTCGATGCTACGCTGCTGTGGATTCGGCTAGAAAAGATGAATTTCGTGCCACGAACGAAAAATGTGAAAAATTCCAAATGCCGAAAATCCATCGTCGATATTCGGTATGTTTATTGTCGGTGGGTGCGAATGCGTGCGTACCAAAACGCCATGAATTTCATGGATGAACTACCGAACGCTGTATGCTGAATGGCTTTTTAATCGCTTTTTATCTGTCTCGGCACGGTATTTTGCGTTCATGCGAGAATGAAGATTTTTGTCAATAATAAATGAATTAGAAGGTATCGGTGGCAGGCTGGTCTGTGCAAATAGGTACTGCATAGTTGTACACAATGCACATAAATACCCTATGCATGTCTAGGACAGGTGTGTCTTTACCTCTCTATAGTGGCTGTCCATCTCGCATCGATTAATATATTTTGTTCATGAATATACTCGAACGGAACTCGTTTCACTTTTCCGTTTATTTTATTCTCTCGCGCTCGCACACAGCAAAACGAAGAAAAAAATCCAATAAATAATGGATTGCATACAATTTGAATGCGAAATTCGGAAAATTCCTGACTCCCTAACTGGGAATGCGAGTGTGGTGCATCGTGCGTCGCAAATTGTTTTTGCCACATTGGGATCGCTGCACGTTCTACTCGCACTAATGCTATTGATATATAGGTGATGTCGATTTGGGACTGTGTGAGCGAACTAATGGGTGTGCAGATGTCGATTGTGCGTGTGTTGAGTGGGTATGAATTCGTATTTTGTTCGTTTTGTGCAAGCCCCGGTGTGCATGTGTGTTTATGGTGTGTGTCTGTCCTGTGCGTGCCATTAAACGAACACACACGCAGAGGTGGTTGGTATTCAAATATCGAAAATGTAGGTGAGCCATTCATTTCACGTGACCTATCAAGGATGTGAGCACTGGTACCGTTCACCGCTAACGTAGAGTATTCTCTTTATGAATATATCTAGTTTACATGGTGAATTTGTATCAAATACTTCATCTGGGTGTTGTTTGTGTGCGATTGTGTGCAATGATCCGTGTAGCAAATTTTGGAATGGAAAGATAGAGGCGGCGGTAGCGGCAGCGGCATATACATACAGTCAACGAGTGTGTAATTTGTGTTGTAAATCGCGAATTCCTGATGGATACTCCGGCTTTCAAATAATTTATTATAAAGTCTATGCGATTTTTGTAAAGCCTCAACGTATGCCATTTGCGCGGCTGGCGTGCATCCCTTATTATTATTGTTATTATTGCTATTATTGTTTATTTATCATTAGCGACGGATAAAAAAAGATGGGAAACGAAGGTGGCGAAACAAACAAGAGAGAGAGAGAGAAAGTAAAAGAACCAACGAGAAAAACGAAATCCATTGCTGTCTACCAATTGTAATTGTACGGTTGAGGGATTCATTATTATTATTTATCATGATGTGTTATGCCATTGTGTTGTTGTTGTTGTTGTGGTTGTTGTTTTGTAAAAGTGTATTTAATTTTTTTCTTTCTTCTGAGAATCGCTCCATTCTAATCAAAGCTTTCGCCCATTCCTCCCTGTATATTTGTATGTGTGGGCGTGCGTGCTTGTGTGTGAGTGTATCTATGTATAACATCGTATTAAAATGAAAAATCGATAAACAGTATGTTGTGTACGCGTGACGGTATTTGCTTTTGCTCTTGCAGCGCAGGCTTAATGCTTATAAAATGAAATTTAATACAGAAGAGATTGGTTTGGTTTTTGTTTCGCTTTTTGGTTTCGCCGTTGCTGAGAATGTGGTTGTTGCTGTTGTTTGTGACAAAATAAAATTCGAGCAAATACGTATGTGATGTTTACCGTGCATATAATGTTTCAGAGTTTCATGTTTGAGCGCATATTTATCTGCACACACGAACACACGCACACACGCACATACAAGGTATACACGTGTAAACACAGAAAGTGGAAAGAGTCCAACCGAAAAACTATGTTGAACGAAAGAGGAAAATTGAACTCATCTAGGGTGTCATCTATTGGTTAACGCATCAAAAGTAACAACAAAATCTTCTTTGAGCAAAAACGGAAAAAGAAGAAGAAAAAATACAAAAAATCCAATCTTTCCATCTTTTCCCAAAACAAAATCAGACTTTTATCGCCTAGATTTTGAATATAGGTTAATGAGTAGGTATATAAGTATCTAATATAGGAAAACACACGAGCTCTTGCTGTCTTTCTAACACTATTCAACCAAACCAAACAAAAACCAAAAACTCCCAAGAACCAAACACACCGGAAAAACCAGAATTACTCAAGTGTCAAGAATTAAACCAAAACAATATGATTCATAGCTTCTAACGATAATTGTAGATGCACGCGTTTTTTCTTTCTTTTTTTTTGTTGTTTTGTTTCGTTGTTGTTGTTGATTATTTTATTTATTTGATGCGTAATAAAATGCTAGTAATGTTATTTGAATATTGAGAGTTGAAAAAGTTTCGATAAGAAAATTCGAAAGTAACAAGAAAAGAACGAAAAAGAAAACAAAAAATAATAAAATAAAATGACTTTGCAGAAATGTTGATATGTGATTGCTTGCTAGTAGTGTTATTTGCACTAGAAAAAGTCTTACTTCTTTTTGCTTTTTCTTTCGCCCATATTGCGGCTGAAATAAAATATAATTTTATCAACAAAAATTGTGTATTGGTTTCGATCGGGCAACATGATGGTGTGTTGTCGTACGTATGCAGTAAGTGGGATAAGGATTGGGGGAACAATTATCAAAAATTCGTTTTTGTTCCTTTTTTCAATTTCTGATTTTCAGACTTTACGTTCGTATTTTCGGAAGTCCTGAAAACGAAGAAAGTTTCATTGCCTAAAAATGGTTGACGTACGCAATGAAGTTCCTAATTAAAATGAAATTCGATTTAAATAAATATGTGTGATTGTGCATTGATTGATCGATCGATTGAATTGATTGATTAATGCGAACACACGCACACAATTGGACGGCTGCTTAAGTGCGCGTGTGTTTGCGGTAAATTTGTTGCTAACTATTCGTTGTTGACTCATTTACGCTGATTTCAAAATGGAATTGTGAATTCTGCGTGTATGTGTGATTCCGTCATTATTTATTTGATCATTTAAATAAAATAATGGGGCGAAAAACGGTTGACATTGGCGCAAATGAAACAAAATGGAATGAGTTTAAATACAATTTCAACGAATTGATGACATTTGTTTTTTTTCGAATGTGAATGTGATATGTGAATAAAATGAGACACACCATGGGCTCATGAAGTCTCCCGATTGTATGCATATATAGTTACAGTATACCTAGTCCGTGGTGTGGGTATGTGGGAAAAGTGAGCAGATCGCGAAATTCCAAATCGAAAATTCACGATTCGACTGAGAAATGGAGAAAAAAAAACACAAAAATCGCACGACCACACCACTGAGGCGCACAACACGTACAGGCGCCGATATTCAGATTTGGAAGCGTCGAGGCGGGGATGTGTAATGTGTAATGGTAATGGCACTGCATATTAATAATAATTTATTCATTTGGTTCATATAACCAAATAAACGGATGGAGACTGAACCGAAACGAAAAAAAGAAAAAATGAAAACGGATAAACGTGAACGATGTGTAACTGCGGATGATACGACCGTTCGAATTCAACCGACATTTCCGCTTTCAAATGAAACCACTTGAAATTAAACTAGGCCATAATTCTCCCGAAAAACTTTTTTTTCCTCTCGAATTTTTCATTCCGCAAATTTTCGTCCGGCACGGAGCATTCGAAACATCTACGCTGAAAACGGAAAATTGGCAACGAGATGTGGACAGAAACGGGGACTCAATCGTCGCTCGCAATGTTGGCAAATGTTGGGCATGGAAGAAGGACGCGTCGCGCGAAAAAAAACTGGCGTTGAATATTGGTGGGGCGATCCGA
>JANTFB010139411.1:0-10798 GCA_026546635.1 Porricondyla nigripennis | reverse complement strand
TTGTATTTGGCTTCGTACGCTCGAATTTTCACCGGACACAAGTCATGTGTTCGGCAGCAGCTGTCCATGCGTATCTCCGTGCCTGTGATTAGTGTGCAAAATAAAATTCGTTGAAAACCGTTGTCGACAAACTCTGAATAATGAATGCATCACATCGATTGGGCCGCTGGTGAGTCACCGAAATGGGGCGATTTTTCCCCACACAAAATGTATCACACGAAAGACGTTCCCACAATTGTTCTCGAAGAAAAAGATTCTCGAACTTACCCAAATCACTGTACGTTGTGGCAATGTCGCCGGTGCCGCACCATTTCGTTCCCGGTATGATGCCACTGAACACGGCGAACGGACTGTTCTTGAACTGATGCTTTGTGTCGGCTGTCTGGACGGCGTCACCGTTCGGCACGCTGCGACTTTCGATGCGTTTCCTATTTTGTCGTTCGACAATATCACATTGGCTCATCAAATTGAGCATCTCTTTGAACTTTATCTCCAGCGGCCGATTGATCTGTGACAATTGTTTCAACAATTTGTTGCCCGCTTCTGCCGAACTGCAACGAGAACAAATGGAATGGCGTGTGAGAAATGTACTTACAGCGACCAGCTGGGGCGAGCCACCCATTTGCATATTTCACTCACTAAATTTCAATAATTTCACAGCCCAACAGCAGTTTCTCGGAACCCAATTCAACTGGAAAATGTAGGCATGAATGAGATTAATCGCTGCGCAATTTTTCAGTTTATCGCTTCGGCACACCACTCACCGATTGCAATCGCCTGATCGTGATAGTAAATCATTAGCAGCGAGTCGTTCCGTTGCCGCACCCCACTGAAAACCAAACAGCGAATTGTTGGAATGTTTTCGATGAATTTGGGCATTTGTGTGTGTGTGTGTGATGCGACGCTTATGCATTATGCAATCGCGACATTGACACCGTCCATTTACCTGTATGTCTTCATCTGTTGGGCATTTTTGCGTTCGACATAATCCTGTGTCAACGGTTTCAATGAGAAATTCATCGACGGTTTCGCAACGGTACTGGTGAGTATTGCCGATATTCCGCCGAACACAAATATGGAATAATATGCAAAACGTTTATTCACATTCACAATCATATTTCGTCACTGTTTTCGCTCGATCTCTCTTCCTCTCGCGTATGCTTCCTTCTGTGCTCCCTCGCTGTCCACGATGTTTATCTTTTAATTCGTTACTTTCGACGTGTCCTCGTTTCTTTGGCCACCGCATACACTACACCTCGTTTCGATTCAATTTCTATTCCGTACCACTGTTTCGGCGATGGTGTTCGCATAGTTCGTTTCGATTTCGTATTTGTTTTCGTTGCTATTTGGAGTGATGGCCGGCCAAAATGTATGAACCATTCATCGTGGAATGCTCGTTGCCAACTGCGTAGGTACAATGATTGTCACCGAAGAGCTACCTGCAAACAAGTTTCGCATAAATTATTCATTTAATTTCATTTTCCTCATTTTTCCATAAACGGTCGACGTCGAATAAAAGCGAAAGAAAATATGCGAGACTGACGACGGTCAGGTATGAGTATGACGCACCGAACAACCACTATCAGCACGCGCGCATGCATTTTTCCCGGAATTTGTTCCATTCTCTTCGGAAAACAAGACTCCAGTTGGCACATTCTTCGGTTCTTCGATCCATGCGAGAACGCAACAGTCGTTCGATTTCACACGGATTGAATGTTGTCTCGAGAACTGGAAATCGTTCGTGCATGAATTTGATGCGACGGCACGACGGTGTGTGCGTGTGAACTCGACCTATTAATACCATGCGTAAAAATAGCATTGAAATGTGGAAAATATTGAGGGGATTTTCCGTTTGATCGGCAATACTCGATTTCACCACATCCGATGATTCCCTACAGCGAGACTGTGTGACACGACGACCCCACGAGGAGTCTTTCCAAACCATGGACCGATTCAGAATTCTATCGTTTTTTTTGCAAACGATAAGAGAACCCGCTCAATTACATCCATCTCCTCCGCTGACACTGTTGAGTCATTCGCCGTCATTGGCGTGATTGGCAACGGAATGAACACGATAAGAGTGTACAGAGAGCTTGGAGTCTATTCGAAACAATGAACGCGAGAAATCCCAACCAAAACGACGAACGATGAAAAGATTAATGTCATCATGTCGATGTGTCGTGCGTCGTGTGCCGATGTTGATGCACAAATGTGTTGTCGCAGTAAATGGACCATGAACGACGGCACGCACAGTGAAACCGTCAAACTCGAGACGCGGCCCGAACGTAAGGTGAGCAAACAAAAGACGCGACTTCGTCGTCCGATGCTGCTTCTGGTCTGCGCGGCAAGAAGAAATGACGAGCGATTTCAGGTTGCAGCTATAGCAATGGCTAGAGTTATTGAATGTGTTGACTGTTGAATGCCGGTGACCGCGTTTCGATCGACGTCGTCGTGGCTGACAACGTTGGAAACAGCTAGACACACATTTGGCTCGTGACAACTGAATAGCAGCGGCTTCGATGCGCCAGCTAATTCATTGTTGTCGATGAGCCGTCTACAGATGCGCGCTTGGCTGGAATGGATATGTCAGTGTCGTTCCTGAATTCCAGAACTGTCGTTCACACCATTGCACAGCGATCCAGAGATCCAGTGAGCGGGAGGCGCAGAATGACGCTTCGTCATTTATGGGTTTCAACGAGGCCATCATATCGAAATGAGAAATTGCAGCGTCAACCGGATGATCGTGAATACGCCGAATGATTTTCGAATATCGGCCACACCGAACCCATCAACAATTTGCGCCTCAGCGCGTCGCATGCAAACGGTGGGAATTGCAGCGTATTCAATCGTCGCAGTCGGATCTCTCTCTCCATTGTCTATTTAATTGCAATTCAAATGTGAAGAGAAATCTCGAGCGATGGCTGGGTGCACGACGTTCCCCGCGTACGTGCTGCGCTGCCACACAAACGCACCATAAAACACAAAACGTTGAGTCAGAGTGCGCGACGAGCGTCACAAATTTATTCATTCGGGCCTCGTTTCTCTTTTCACTCGACGGCGATGTTTTTCCTTTCATTCGCCAGCAGAAATGTGCACGAATTCGAGTGGAAAATACGTCTTCGTCGTCGGCAAACGTCTAACTATGTGAATGTTATGTGCGATGCCCATAGAGAATGAGACGAAGAGTCCTATGGCGATACATGGTACACCTCTAGGTCACTAGGAGACCGTCGGAGCAACAAATTAATCCTTCTGAATTCTAAGAATAGTAGAATTAGTCATAATTGCGATGGATTTCGCGCAATCATCACAACATCATAACGCGCGATAATTGCGGACAATTTCATAGTCAACGATGGCCGCCAATGTTCGCGTTGTACGTAACGACATGGTATCGAAGCGTCCACATCGAAGCGGACGCAGAGAGTGGGGCGAATGAAGAGACCTCAAGGCAGAGACTTGGGTCGACATCGACGTTCCCCCGAATGACGTGCGAGAGAGTGAATGTGCGTCCGTACCTCTGAATGTATTAATATCGTCGTTTCGTTAATGAAACGATAACCAAACAAAGGCGGCGCGAATAAAAATAAATAACATGTTCAGTTGTTCAGTGCAGTGTTCTGTTCACGTATGCAAATGTGCCCAATAGCTACGGTTGCGACGGCATTGAAAACACTCTGACCAGCGGAGTATCAGAGACTGGAAGCTTCTCCAGTATTCTCATATTCATTCATTGGCGCACCGACATAGGTATTGGTGCGAGAAGGTGGCATGGCGAGACAGAAACGGCATTCAACTAGATCCATTAATGAATCGATTCGCACACTTCCGGCGTATAAAAATATAATCGTAGCCGATCTGTGTCGTCATGATCACGATTAACGTCCAGTCAAGTACAAATTCAGCTCTGAGACGATGGAAAAAATAGCCCTCAAATTCGTCGTGCTTTATTTTTTCTGCTGTGCTCACAACTCACAGCTCACAACACGAAATTGGCGCGATTTTGGGTATTTCCTGGTCGCGCAATAATGACGTTGAAAATGGATTTAATGACTTTGCGCACAGAAAACTCGTTTGGAAGAAAAACGAAATGTTTGCACGTCAATTCCAACAATTGCGCCTGGCTCATAGACACGACCGCACTGAGACGGTTGAGGGTAGGGAGGGGGGATCACAATTGCTGTTTTTTCCTTTGGTCAAAAATGTCAAAATTAATTTGATTTCATTGATTGTCCGATGAGCACGCAATTTCATTATTTCGTTATGTTTTTCTCGTCATCAAATTGGAATTCATTTGCTTTGTAGACGGATCGCATAGCTCGCCCAGCATACAAATGGTCGTCATCGCATTGTCGTTCGATTCAATGTTATGTGTCGTACGCTCGGACATTATAAAATTGAAAACCAGTTGAACGGTTGATGTCGCGCAATTTAATCAACTGGATGTTTAGCGTCTTCCGAGAACGGCCACCATTGCTACCATTCCTACCTGGAGCGCATAAATTGAAACGTACGAGCGAACGCGTCGCATGCGTCGTCCTCGTCTCTGAATTGCATACCAATTAAGTCAAATGATTTCAAGACTGTTCATGCACATGGAAAATCGATGTGATCGCATGCGAAATGGAAGAGAAAAACGAAACGATAATCGATACCAGGGTGAGATCAGCATCGGCTGTCAACTCGCCAAGTAAGAAGAGCCCACCGAGTTGATTGACCACGCGTCACGCAATTAAGAATTCATATTTGGATTGCCGTTAGAATGTTGCTGTCCGCTCAATCGATTATATCATTTTAATCGTCGCGTTGCACTCAAGTGAATGTGTGTCAAATGCGAACGCAAGCCATATCCACTGAAGTGGGCCCGCAATCTCGTACGATGCTTCGTTTGCGCCGCACTCTCAATGCCAATTACGACGAATCGTCTCGGCCACTTTTCCATCAACATTAATTCGACCGTTACACTGTGTTCGGTTTCGGCGGGCGTTTTCGGCTCCATTTGCTTCCAGAAACCATTCGGAGTCGAAAACCGAAGCAGACAGTGTACCACCGATTCAACGAAATCACTTTCTAATTGTTTGCGATCGACGCATCAGCGATGCTACATAATACTCGTGGAGATGGTTCTTGGGACGATTGCACAAGATCTCGATTCTGATGCAGACAATTTGCGATCGAATGATTGCAGCGACGAACCGATGATTTCGATATTCGAATTTGTCGCTGAACTTTTCGTCGACCACCGAAGATTGCACACGAAAAATCAAAAAAAAAAAAAAAAGAAATCGAACACAAGCGCGAACGCGCACACTCACACACCTGTCGAACGGAAAATATGGAACGGCCACCTGACTGATTCGACGCTTTTATTGTAACTGAAATCAAATGGATTGTGAATAGAGAAGAAAAAAATACGAAAACATATAATCGGAGCTGGTTAGTAGTGCGCTGCATACGCAAACGAGTTCCACGCGCCGCACGGCAAGCAAGTTAGCGTCGTCGTCGTCGCCTTCGCCGCGGCTGCTGCCGCCGCTGCCGTTGTCTCGGTCGTCGCTGCTATCGCGCCACAATCACAGCGAACGGTGAACGGTGCGAGCGCGACGTCGTCGCTGTCGTCTTCTTCGCGGCCCACATTCGCCACGTCTCGAATGCGTTCGCACATCCAATGTTGTGCAAGAAAAACAGATGAGGATGCGCTCGCGATCCGTACGCACGAGACAGTTTACGCAACTCTTGCTGCACCCGATCCCCTCTCTGGTTCGTGTTCGTCTCGTGTTGGCCGAATCGGCGGCTGCGGACCACCTACCACTGGATGCGCGTGCACTGCATTCGCCGTGGAAACCGTTTCGAGCGTGCACATATGCGCCATTGTGAGACACCGTCAATGCGTGAACGCGCGCATCTCACCTGATTTCATGTGTTCGCAAGCAGCACATCGACTTGTGGCTGTCGACACCAACGCCGATGGGCGAGCTCACGGTTTCATTCAGCGCTCTCCAGTGAGAAGCAGGCCCATTTCGGCATTTTATTTTTGATACATTTTTCGGTTCGTGTGTCGGGTCGCATGGCGTCTACGCTTCGCGGTGGAGCGGAGAAGGGAAGAAGTGAAAACCGAAGATAGAAAGTAGGGATAAATGAAAGTGAAACGGAGAACCTGTATCGTACGAGCCACTCACGTCGTATGCGGATTGCGGACCCGGTGAACTGAATATGGTGATTAACGACCTTTTTCTCCTCCATTCGCTTCGTTTGACATTTCGTTTGAAATGTGAGCCGACTCACTGGCCGAATTTATTGGGTAACACATTGCGCGTCAACGGTGACCGAAATCGCTCCCAAATTCAAATATCCGCGTTCGTGCGGCTTCGCAAAACGCGTTCGCTTCAAACGGTGTTTTGTTCAATTCAACTCATTCGGAATCCATAAAACTGCACGCAACGCCCGAACGAGAGAATGCGGCACTGAGCGATAAATGTGCAATTAAAATTTCGTTCGCCAAACGAAATTGAGTGGCTACGATTCATCTGTGCCGGCGCGCGGACGATTCGAAAACGAAAACAAATATTTATTTTATTCACTGCGCGCCCATAATTGGTCGATATCAATTGAATAAATTGCAATTAGCACGACAAGCATCAGCTAGATTCGGTGGGGCTGGCGCACTCAGGGGTGCCCAGAGGAGAAGTGTTTTTTCGAATCGGGCGGCACCGTGCCTCCTTCATCTCGAATGGTAAAATTGGGCATTCTGAGCATGAGAATCCAATTTTTCCATTCGAGATGCATGGAGGCGTGCGATTGAAAAAAGGAAACACTCCTCCTCGGGACACCCCTTAGACGCACCTGATTCAACATTTCGCTCGTCAATATGTCACATTCACATATTCAATATTTCGATGCGATTGAAATGCCGCAGTGCAACGTGCAACCGGTGTCGTTCGGTAGAAACGTTGTCGCGTATCTGTCTCCCTCCACCGCATTGCACAGACAACGGCCATAACCATTCGACGGAGCGAAATAATTTCTGTGGAAATTGATTGATTCGAATCGATGAAAATTGGACATGACAGAATGAAGTGACATAACGCACAATTGCCGGCTACTTCCATTCGATCAAACGCACGCCTCTCATTATTTATGTTTTTTTCATGTGTTCGATCGCTGTCGGACGATAGGAAATGCAATTCCAACGGAATCGACAACTTAATTCGCCTTCGCGCAACGATTACTATTAATTTATAATTTACTCCACACGACGCAATCGGTTGTGTTGTCGTGTTGTCTTGGCGGACTTGATTCGTTTGCCATTTGCCATTTGCCGCGTTCGAAATTAATTCGTTGGATTTTGTGTCGCTGTACGCCGCTACGTCGCTACACCGACCAATTCAAGGTTGTCCGTTGTCCGCGCAGTTCATTAAATTGCAATTTTATTTTTTGCGAAAAACATGCTTTCGTTTTGTTCATTGAATGGTATTATCGTTGTACGCGACGCCTGTACGAATATTGCATGCAGGTACGACGAACAGATGCCGTCATAAGACGAAATAAACAATCCAACGCCAAATCACATTGGATTTTATCGATTTGATTTCGAATGGCAACGGGATTGCGGCAAAAACACATCGCACAACAGCCTTCGGACACAAAACACAAGTTGCGGTTTGCTTCCTGTTCGTCTATTTCGGTTTCAGCGTCGGCTGAGGTGACCGCAGGCCATACGCGATTCTATTCCCATGTCATTTGCGTCTCTGACCGTAAATTTCTTTATTTTTCCGCTCGTCAAAATCCCAATTGCCGACTTTTATTCGCGCATAAAAATGGCGGCCAGAAGCATATTGGTTCGGTCGGCATCGGATGATGCTTGAATCGAGTGTGCCCGGCCGCAATTAAACTGTACCTATAACGAGAGAGCCATTAACCAGAGAGACAGACACTGCGCTGATTCCTCTAACATTTTCCAACGAATCAACGATCTGATTGCCTTCGAAATCGAATGGCGGGAGCATCGGCAACGAAAGTAATGCCACAGAACAGCATCGTCCACGTGACGGCCGGAATGATCATTACTATCACCGCGAATCGTAGTGTGCAGCGTTCCCAGTCGGTCCGACCGCATTGTGCTCGTAAATGCGCGTTAAATAAGAATCAAAATGCCACCGACAATAAAACGCCTCGTGATTCATTCGCCATTCGCCATTCATTCGTTTGTTGACTGAATCGGATCATATTCTCGGACGTCGTTCGCGCCACAGCCACCGCTTCAATTCGATTGAAACGGGCTGGCGACTTTAGAATGGCGCGCGAATATAAATTCCATTTTATTGTCGCCAATATCGCGAGCGAAGTGTGACCACGTCGCATATCATCGCATCGCAGCGGGTCCGGATATTTTAAGTGCATCAATTTGTAGGCCGCTCGCTCATTGATGAGTGTGACCAGTGTTGCATGTTCGGTGTCGAGTGTATGCATCCAGCGCATCGGTTGTAGCCAGTTGAACTTCATCGGTTAGATATGTGCGAACGATGCAGACGGCGTCGCACACATGCTACCGTCCGAGCTGCAACTCCGGCGCTCCATTCAATTGGTCGCGGCGCAATCGGTTTCTCTTAATCTCCATCAATTCCGAATCGATTCCATTTGATTTCGTTCGCTTTCGATAGCAATTCATTGCCGGTCGGCCGTTCGGCATCGCAGCCAAATCAAATTGTGTACGCTGTGCGTGCTCACATCAATTGTTCAGTCCATAAATCATTCATTTCTGCAGATGATGGTGTGCCAATGCTCTTGCTCTCGTTCGAACCACCGAACGAGCAATAATTCAATTTTATTCGATATCATTGTGTCGACCGTAAACGATTTGTTTTCTTTTGTTTTTCGTTCAATTGCGAGATCAGTTGCGCGTTGACGCATGGGTTTCGCATGAACAATGAAAACCACACTCAACTGGAATTATTCAATCCGATCCGCATGCCATCGGCGACGCTGTGCGTATGCACTTTTGGCATTTCAATATGGCACCGAGCGAGACGAACGTATGTGGCGATAGTGGGCGCGTGACTGTGTCCGACTGATTTCTGTGTCACTCGTCCGAGCGAGACCGTGGGTCGTGCGTCGGCCAACATCGGCGATAAGAAGCGTTCGCACGCGAGAGAAGAGCACGGCGATAATAACAAATGTCAAAAGTCGCAAAAACGTCGCATGTGTTGGAGTGCAGCAACCGACGACGGAACACGCGCTGCGGAATGGGTGACGAAGAAGTGGGAGAAGAAGAAGAGGAAGCAGGGTCGACGGGGTACAACATTTTGCTGTGTCGAACGCGTGGACGCAACAACAGCGACATCAACAACCACATCGGGAGCAGAGGCAGCGAGCGACGCAACCAACAAAAATCATCATCGTCATCGTCATCGGCTCTCTCTCTCTCTCTCTCTCTGTGGCTCGCTGTGGTTCGCTGTGTGCGTCCGCGTGTAGCGATTCGTGCCATTTTCAACGTGTCGCCGCGCCACACGCTCTCTTTCGCACAAACACAAGCGCGTGCCAGCACACGTAGCTTCGCCTCGAACCGTCGCAATGTTGCCCGTCTCGCACGTCTCGCACGCGTCCGTATGCGTGTGCTCGTCTGCGTGTTCGTGCGGAATGCATGTGTGTAATGTGTATGACTTAACGTCAAAAACTCTCTGTTTTAGTTAGGTTTTTTTTCCCTTTTTATTGCGTTCCGCTCTGCCTCTGCGGCTCCACGTTCGTTCGTCTCCCGTGTTCTGTTTATTTTATACTTGAGTCGAATATCGTCCGAATCGCATCGAATCGTGCGAGTGCTCATTATTTTCTTCGAATTCTTTTTTTCCGCGTTTTTCGGCAATTGTGCCCCGTTCGATTTCGGGCGAAAAGCGAATCGTTTTCTCGTGTTTTCTCGGTGCATTCCCTTTTTGTTGTTGTGTTTAGTCGTGGCTCCGGTCGTTGTCGACGGCGACGTCGGTCACTGTGTGCTCGCGTCGTGTGTGCGTTGCATCATATTCATGTTTGATTTCGCGTTCGTTTGAATTCACCGATGGTTTCGTCGTCATCGTTGTCGTGGCCATCGTCGCCCCATCGTATTCCATCGCAAAGTGATTCCACGTCGCTGGTGCTGCTGGTCGCCTTTTGTTCGCGTCTCATTTTCAATGGATTCGTCGGATGTGTTCCATCCGCAGAGATAGTGCGCCAGCAGTAGTCAGTGGATGTGCCTGTGTCTGTCCGTGAGTGCGTGGTATGTTCGGCACGAGGTACACAGTTGTACGCTGCCCTTTCTCCGCCGACCGCCTCCACTTCGTTCCGAATAGAATTGTTATTTTGTCTGCCGCCGTCGTCGTCCAGACGTTTGTCGTGCACTGACAACTGAAACCGAAACCGAAATGGGAGACGTATCATCAAACGAATTGAACGAAAATTGAAATCGGCACACGTTTCACGCATTGCTGAGTCGGACGGCCTCAGTGAGACGGAATCAGCGGCACCTGGCACCACCGTGGTGGCGATCCAGTTGCAGACAGCCCGCCAGCCATTCAGCCAGCGAACAACTGCGAACGGAGAGAACATAATGGGAAACAAATTGCGCCACTTTGCATCGAGACACACGGTCGCAATGTTAAATATTTATCTGGGTGAGTTCTGGGTTAGTCCATTCCGTCGCATTCTATCTCCCTGCTGTCCGCCCTCCCCCTCCCCCCTTTCGCCCCTTTTACAACTTGCGCGTGGCCGCGTGTAGACTACTCACGCTTGAAATGCGTTTGCATTGAGAACGAAATTCAAAACGAGCACCATT
>JANTFB010139300.1:0-10798 GCA_026546635.1 Porricondyla nigripennis | reverse complement strand
AAACAGTAGAAAAACGGGCGAGAGAGATGAAACCGACAATGGCACCAGGCACCAGGCACCAGCCTACGTGCAATGTTGTTTTTCTGCATAAAATTTTCTTCGACTTTGAATACAATGGACTCAATGAGTACGAGGTGTACGTGTGTACCACACGTGTGCGGTTTTAATACGAAAATGACGATGGGCAAGGCAATAAACATCTGTTTGGAATCACAATTCGTCGAGCCATGCGAAAAATGAATTGTCAGATCCAAATATTCGGCTGGTGAGCAAGGCCTTTTGGCGCAAGAAAAAAATGAACCACCGGATACGGAGCTCATGCAGCGATTCATACCTGCATGAACCCAGCAGATGAATATCAACCATCGAGTGAATATAACATTTTGGTCCGGAAATGTACGCCCATGGAATTGCACAATTCAGAATGGAAACTTCTTCTGGGCGGCGAAATGGTAGCGGTGTCGGGCGCGTCGTCTGTCATTTCCTTTCGTTTTGACGATTTGGAGCTGGCATCGCCGAGCGAGACCAGATTCACATGGAAAAGTATATTCACGCACAACAGCACATCAGCCATCACTAATCATGGTAATGGTCGTATGATATGACGAATCGCACAAGTTTTACGTGGCGTGAGGAACACAAGACAATATTCATACCATTTTATGGCAATTTCTAAGGCATTTTGCGCGTCAATAGTCTATCAAACATCCACAACGTGGCGGGGCAGAGGCTGAGATCAATATTGCGTTTCGCAACAAAACCGTAACCGAATTCGGTGCGAACTGACGCAAAACAATAACAGAGGTTGACATAATTCGGAGAGACAGCAAACAAATGTGAGTCGCGATGCGGTGCAATACGTCAGAGCCACCAGCCACCGAAGCGGCAGTGAAATGTGTGAACACCAAGATGCTGTCGAAAATCTGGAAATATCGCGTGCGCAGCGGCCCGCTGGTAGCATTCGAGCTCGTGCCCGAGCGTATCATGTCGCCCATCAGCCATCACTCACGATACGGAATAAACAAACAAACAAACAAACAAACAAACGGCACGCTGTTGATATACCGAAGAGCATCGCATTCGATCGTTAATCTGTTCATACTCATTCTCGTGTTAGCTGATGGAACATTACGTCGAGTGAAATCGAGTAGCAGACGAATGCGAAGAGCCACGACGAAAGATGTATGTTCCGTTTCTCTGTCTTCGAACGGAGCACGCTCGATTCCTTGACGCACCTTGAGTGTTCCGACAGACGAAATCCTCACGAATGGCGTTGTTCGAGCGTGTAATGCTTCCCAAAGCCATTGCGGGAAACGCACGCAGCGCCGGACGGTGGTAAATTTGCACACATTTGATAGACACGAAAAACATCAGAGACCTTCTCTGTATTTGTTATGATGGCTGGCTATACGCGATGAGCATAAGACATAAGTCAAGTGCACACTGTACGTGTATGATGGGGCGAGAGGGCAAGCAGTAGTACATACACTGCTCGTCGATTGATAGCGGCCCGGCTTCAATGTGTACACATTTTTTTATCGTACTCACGAGACGCACGAAGTACCGCGGTGGTGGCGGATTGATGACGCAGCCTCATGCAATATTTTCACTTAATCTGAACAATCCATAATTTTTTTGGGGCGAAGAAACCTCTCCCATGCGAGCACGTGCGTACGACGTACATGAACCCGACGACGGAGTAAACGAGCCTACAACTTCGCCAACGGTAGGTATCAGTGGCGGCATTAGCATCACTAATGATAAATTCGACAATAAATTCGTATATTAACCCAGTGAATGTGGCGACAACGCAATATCCACACGGATTTATTCGGTGACAGCGACAATTTCGGTACTCGTGACCGGATTTTTCCTTGAGGTGCTTCGTCTTCGTTCTGTTCGGAAAATATCGATCGATTCCTCTGTGAAGAGAAAAAAAGACCGAATTAGAGAAGGCCGTCAAGCGGCCATACATGAGCAGCGTCGCTCCTATTCAGTGCCTGCATGCACTGGATGACTGGATTACGCAACAGCGACCAAACGGAGATGGATACAAATAATGAGACCATCTCGAAAGTATAGCAGGAACCGCATGACATGTCAGCAATGTGCTGAGCCCAAAATATCCAACCTGGCTATTGGCTTGAGGTGGTATAATAATAATAATCGTACGATCGCATCGGCAAGCAGGCAGGAAGGCATTCAGCCAGCCAGACGATTCAGCCAAAACAACAGTTCACTAAACAAATTTATCAAAAGAATTCCGAGGAGTGGTTCGCTTCGCCTCTGCAAAGTCTACGCGATACGAATCATCCGATTGGTTTGTTCGGATTCTCGAACACACGCACACACAGACGGCAACGAATACACGTTCACATTCGCGCATTCATCGGCCCGATACACATTCGTATTTGTTTTCGCCGTCGCTTTTCATATTTCTGCCATCATTTCTTTCTTTCGCATTCACTTGCTCGTCGTCGTCGTTCGCTCAAAAATTCAACATGTGCGATGTGCGTGCTATGCATGGCATGGGCCTCGCTGCGACATTTCAATTGTTATATCTTCAATTGAAATAATCTGACGAAAGAATAAAATTGATGGCATTTTGTTTTATCTTGGAGCTCCGGCGGCGTCAGCCGAACCAAAAAATGGTTCTATTTGAACCTTATGATACGTCCCGAGCAGTGCCGGAATAAAGAAAAATCGTTTTTCTTTTCTCATTCTGTTCGCCCATGGCACGAGCGCGTCTGGACTCTGTGTTGAATGGAATTGTTGGCGAGTGCGAATGGTGGATGCAACTCTTGCAGCGACACTTTCAAATATGAATAACGCGTACGAACCATTAAGAGCAATTTACGAGCGAACATCAGACGGTGTCAGTCGCCGACCAAACGATGCTTCGGCAATATTTGTGGCCGGTTGTGACGCACATGAAATGCAGCCGATCGATTTTTATCGAGTGTTGAACCCTAACGCGGTGCGTGCCTGCTGTTTAGTGTCGGCTCGTCTCGAATCTCGGCGAAAAAGGCACACTCAACAGGCGACGATGATTTCTGTCTCAACCATTTTATGGTGGCGGCGGTCAGGTTCGCATTCCGACGATTGGAGAAAATGCTTTTTTTTCATGCCATTTGCCATTTGACTGCAGCTTTCCGAAACAGCAATCGCAAAACATGGCGAAGGAGAGAGAGGACGAGGGGAGAAAATGTGCCACCGCCGAACGGCGAAGTTCTGCTGATGCGTTGGTGTATATTGCGTACGTTTGCCGCCACTGGCGAACGAACAAAAAAAAAATGATAATAAATGAGTTTTCCCAGTTGTGTGTGGCTGCAATAACGCAGTCAGCAGTCAGCACCGCAAACAGCGCTTAAATCAATATGCAACACTTGCCGCATGGTCGGCTCTACACCTAAAAGATATATTATTTTTATGAATTTAGTTTTTGTTGCGGTACAAAGCAGCCCGTCGAAGCTACTGTACTGGTCGCGGCTGCCGTAGTCCGGTGATGGAATGGATGGAAACAGAATGTCGACAAGGTATGTTACGCGCGAAACTTTTTCGAGTAATGATGTTTGGAACGTGATTTGTAATTCAATACAAAAATTGTGCACTTCTTCTTTCTCTCTCTGTGTCGATGTGTTTTTGGTTCTTGGCTTCGTGCAATTGAACTCGTCCGCATGCATGTGTTCCGTGCTCGGAAATAGCACTCACCAAAACGCTGACCACAATTTTTCGGCTTTTTTGTTGCCGAATTCATGGGAAACGAATCACATTTCATCCAAGTGCTCAAGCTCACCCGTGAACCGGCCCGTTTTCGTTGCCTTGGCGCTAAGGTGTCCACTAATCTCGCGCTCATTAGGTCAATTTACCTTGCAATGGCCTCGTTGACATCAAGGGGCCAGTATCAGAGCGAGACCGGGACGAACCTTATGAGCCCAGAAACGATTTGGGACAAATTCAGGTATGCTCGTTTACACCTAACGTAACCGTTTCCTTGAGTGTATCATGCAATAATGATAATTGGAATACGTTTGCCGCTTTTTGAACGCGGGGTGCAACATTATTCCTTGAGTTTCCGAATCTCCTGAACAGCGAACAACAGGATCCACATTTTCCCGTACAATTCACCGCGAAACCCAATCCTCATTTTTGCATGCAAAGTTTCGTATGGAAAATTAAAATAGTGTTCGTCGTTTCCATCGGCCATAAAATAAATTGTGCACAATTTCAATCCAAGCCGCAAACGCATGCAGCTCTCCATGCCAGCCAATACTCGGACATTCACATGCATAATGTGTGACCATATTGTACGAGATTTATGGGGACATTTTTCCACCCTCAAAACGTCCACAGGCGAACGCAACTCATGAACTTTTCATGTTCCATATTCGAACCAAGTGCCCGATTCCGCAAATAGCTGTCTCCAGCAATACATGTGACTTTTATCGGTCCCTGGAGCGCTGATCATTTGACGTCATCACTTTTTTATTTCTCCATGCATTAATTTCATCGATAATAGCATAACCTTAGAACGAATTCTTTCTTTCTAGTGGCCAACAGGGCTTATCAAAGATAGGGGGTTTTATGAGCTAGCTATGAGCTAACGAAGCATGTAGAACCAAAATCTAAATTCAAACGAGATCACCAGGAGTAGAACATTGGAAGCGAAATTGGAGAGAACCCTCGTATTCACTGGTATTCACGGGTCTCCATAATTCCATTCGCATTCCCTTCGCAGAGGTTCATTTGCGTGGCATTTACCGTTCGTCAATTCAACAATTCAATTCACTTTGTGCAAAATGATGGTTTTTGTTGCGTTTCTGACGTTGCGCTCACGAGTACTCGATGCGTATGGTGTTGAGGAAAGTGGTGGCACTCGTGCGTCCGTACGCATAAAAAGCGAACAATGACCATTTCTGTTCGCCAATTAAACCACAGCGCAAGTGCACACCGCACACGAATAATGCAGATACAATGTGTTCCGCCATCGCTTCGCAACGTCAGCCAGTGAATTTGTCGACGCCGACAACAACATCGTTCACATCGGGCACGAGCACGACTGAATAATCGAATTCCAGTGAATAAATCTCTCTTGCGTTGCGCGCTTTTAATCACGACTGCACAATTGCACGGGCCACGGGCTACACTCACCATCGGAGACTTTCGTATAAATGAGCGACACAGCGAATTCATATCGGCAAGCAATCTGTAACATTAACGATAAACAAATTACGCGACCATCGTACGCTTGTGTGTGCGTGTGCTCGAGCCGTGTTCGCTGTGCACTGGTAGCAATGACCGGCGACGGCGAATGAATGCGGTGTAACGAGAATGGAATAGAATGAGCGTCAGAAACGGCAATCGAAAGAATAATTGGCAACAAATCAATGCGAGAGTTCTTGCTTTCCAGCGGCACCAGTGCTCCATGTTCGACGGTCGCGGCAAACTGTGTGGAAACTGGTCACACTTGCGGCCCAGCAATCGATTGATATACATCGTTATTTGTCACAGTCACGGCGAATGAACGCGCACACAACGGCGCGTTCGCAACACAAAACCACCGATATTGAATTACGCATGTTTATTGGTAATCAATGCAGCACTATCGCAACCGCCGCATCGGCGATATTTTTTCTGCGAATCCGTATGTGACGACAAAACATTCCGATAATAGCAGTCCATTGAAATGATGATTTACCCAGTGTGCGTTCCCAATTCATATTCACTGCGCCACAGTGCACAGGCACACTCGCGCCACGATAGCTCAAGGTAGTCGTCGACACATCGTCATCGTCGCGAAAAATCGGCTGAGCCATCGTCGGTCGGTCGGTGGCTTGCCAACGATTCATGGATGTGTTGGTGCGAAGGGGAAACCAGTCGCGAGCACATTTCCCCTTTTCTCAGTCAGTCGACGCGTTACACACGCTTCACTCGCATGACTCTCTCGTGGCGGAGAATTGGCAAGTTTGCAATCAGGTTCCGTTCTCTCCATCTCAGCACACGAACGATTTGCTTTTCTCCCCTTTTCCGTGTGTTCGTTTGTATCGAGTGCACCTGTCCAATGATCCGAACTTATACAGACAGACACACACGCGTGATTAGCCGTGCACTTCATTCGATCTGGAAACTTGTTTATGGAATTCCGGATTCCGGACGTTTTCTCTCTCTCGTCGGTGGGTTTATTTTTAAATCGAAATTCAATTACGTATTCATCGGCGGCGGATTCATTGACAAGAGTATGACGCGGTATGGATGGCTGATTCGCCGGCATAGACTGCAGCGAATGCGAGTGTGCTGTGTGTGTACAAATTGCCTCCAATTTTCATTGGAATCGATGAATAAATGAATTGGAAATGAATCTGAATCATCGGCGTTCGCGTGCACGCGCACACAAGCAAGAAATTAATCGATGGGAGATGGAGAGATTTTGTAAATGCAAAATAAACGTGTGCCATTTCCACTGTCGTCACAACTCGAGAAATCGCCATCAATTTCGGTCCTCTTCACGGGAAATTTGTTTGCCAAACCTACCTTCGGGGAACCGATTGTTGTCGGTGCCGTCGTCAATGGTGTTGACAGCATCGATTTATAGCCGTCGCTTCTGCAATAAATCGCCCAATATTTGATGGTAATGGTGTCGGCGACCGTCGGGTTGCTATGGCCTGCATTAGACACAATTTTCACACTTTGCTCCAAATTGCCGTAGAGCGTAGACGACGAAGAAATAAGTAAACAGGTATAACGATGCAATTAATCGATGCGCATCAGTGATTTCTGTGCGAAAAAAGGCGAAAAAAAAACAAAATACGCACCATTCTCCATGGACGGTAGGGTCGCCGCCCAAAACGATGCATGAATGATGATAGGCCATATTTTCTCCCGCTTTTTCTATTGTCTTCTCCGCTTTTTCCTCGTAGGAAAGATAAGGATACCAAAACTCTGTTCGGTTACGACAATGCGATACACGCGCCGAGGCACTCTCACTCAACATGTCAACACTCGAAACATCCAAACAAAGTGATGAAATGTTTTGGAATTCTGAGTTTTCGCCCATAAAATGAGATTCAGCGAAGAGCAGACGTCAAATTCAATTGAAGAGAAAAAGATGATGACAGATTCGGCAATGCGTCGCAACTGCTGAACGTCCCAACACCACACCTCGCTCATTCGCCCGAACGCCCGATAGAACTACATTCGTGTTGACTGCCCTGACATTAAAACAGCAACGACAAAGGAATAAAAGAAAATGTCTTCAGTCGTCACATATAGTCATCCAAACCAAATGTAAATAATAATAAAGTGATGCGGCCAGCACGATGGCAGTGATGATGACGATGGATGTTTTGACGCAAGAATAGAATAAACACAAACAATGGGAATGCAGAGAGACGGACGCCGAACGTCGGTCGCGCAGTGCCCCATCGCTACGGCAGTGTTTGATGTATGGCAATGCCATTCCATCGCACACAAATCACCAAGTCAATTTTGATTTCGGGCGACGCGAAGATCACACATTTTTCACTCGTCCCATCTTCCATCGTCCGTTGACATCGCGAGTAAAATACGTAGTACGCATCCATGCGCGTGTTTGTCGCGATACAATTTTTGTGAGGAAACGAGAGGAGCCCACGCATACCACGCCATAAACTTTAAACGACTTCGATTTTGCGTTTGTTGTCGGCTCTTATTGCCGTCGCCAAAGTTTCCTTCTTTTTGCTCCATTTCCCTTGCACGGGCGATGCTTTCTTCTGGCCCTGGTTGTCGATGTCTTTTTGTTTTGGGTCGAGCATTCCATGCGCGTGTTTGTCGTCGATTCATTTTACGGCCGTGTTCTTTCGGCGATTATTCCGGCCCCATTCGGTCCCATTTGAATGTGTTGTTGATGAGCTATCAGTGGAATTGAAATTATTGCCTTCCCAGCCAACATTCACTTGTATCGCCTTCCGTGCTCTGCCGGACACCCACACACACACACGATCGACGAAGGCAACGAAACAAAAATACCAAATGCGCAAATGCGAGAAAATTGTTTCAATTTCGAATGTTTTTGTTCCGTGCCTGATATCGCTCCCTGTTTTTTCTTCGTCTCATTTTCAACGCTCTGTTTGTTATTTTCTTTATCGATGTTCGGAATGTTTATTTTTTCGTGTTTATTCGTGTGAAGGGCCGCTCATCCCCATAGTGTTTTTCTTTTCTTTCGTCGGTGCTTTCTATCGAATACCAATCGGGACGAAGCACTCGGGAGCAGTGCGTGCCTTTTTTCATCGTCTGTATGAACGGAAAAAGATCAGCGTCGGCTCGCCAGCAATTCGGCGCATACGTGAACTCGCCAAAACGACGACGGAATGTATTTGAGGAGAAAAACGTAAGCGCGAGTGTCGCGTGCCATGGTGATTATGGATCTGAGGGTGTGTTTCCAAAAGTATGGCTATAATCTACAAATGACATCATTTCTGGCTAAGTGCCCCTAATGACCGAGACGCAGATGAAACGGAGAATGGGGACCGATGAATACGAAATATGCTCGGCATATGTGAATTGTGACGATGATTGGCAACAAACAGAAATCGCAAATAAGCTCGTAAAACTCTCGCGGAGACCTCAGTCTGATGAACTGCTGAAGGGAAGTCCTCTCAACAGACAAACGGATCAAGTCATCAATCAAGTGGAGTATAAAGAAAGTGTCTGGAATGTCGCTGCTTGAAAATATACCTCGCTGCTCGTCTTTTCCCCGATCATTGTTTTGATGTTTTCAGGTATGACGTAAGAGGTATGAGTAGTAGAGTAGTAGACACTCGACCAAAATTCATCGTTTCGGGAAATGATCCAGCGACATGAATCGACGACTGATCACAAGTAAAAATGGGATCTGCATTATCCTTATGCTATTCGCGTACATCCCACATTCCGTGGGATTCTCCTCAACCGAAAGAGGTGGATCCAGAAGTCGAATCACGCCGTCTATCAATACAACGAAACGTTACCTTGGAATACAAATACAATGAAGAAACGTATCAGCGATTTCCGTTGGGGCTGACTTAAAACTGCTAAAACTTTTTCGAAATGTAGGATAAATAGCATAAATACTGAAGATGCTGATGCTAAATGTCCAGGAACGGTGGGACGTTTAGCATTTTCATGATACGAATTCCTCAAACATCTTTGAACGCCCAATTGTGAGACGATGTGAAGTAAGTGCCAAGAAAACGATGAAAATGCATATAAGTGCTTATTCCATCAAGGATATAGTATATTCTTCGAAAAAAAAGTTCATTCGATATAGTCGTCAGCCAGTATCCAGATCCACTTATTCAATCTATTTGCCGTCTCTTGGATTATGTGGACATGTCAGCTGCCATTACTCGTTGTTAGTCAGCCACACTGAACGTGTTTGTGCTCGCACCAGTGGTGGCTGTCACCATACGCAACCAGACCAAACAGAAAATATTGAATTTCCGAATATTCTTCTCCATCCATGCGCATTGCGCATGCATCACGAATCACGGAGATAAATGGCACGAATTCCTATCAACGATTGCCATGCAATGCATATTCATCCGTTTTATGATTATTGTTGCCGCCACTACAGCTTTGTAACGTTCAAATGTGGATGTTCGATGAGGACAAACTCACATTCTCTTGCATAACGAGAAGAAATGCGAATTGTAAATTGTTCACAGTATTAACATTGGCTGTGTTAAATCGCATACCAGTTGAAAATCGCTTCAATCTATTCTGTAGCCGATAATAATAATAATAAATGTTCGCAGATCCCACCGATCCAGCGTTCGGAAGGAAGAAAATTGGGAAAATACATGCATCGAATCCGAATGGTCGACGAGATGAAAATCAGAAGAATTTTGAACCAGCGACGACTTGATGATGATATCCATCAAGAACCATTTGGAATTTTCTCTTAAATTTCTTTTTCGTTATTTATTTTATTTCATGCCAAGCGACGACTGCAATGACATCGAAAAAACCGAAAATGGTGACCGAAAAATGATGAGACAAACGGCCCGACGATAACGCACCGGGACTTCGTCTCTACATGATGAGAGAACCGCGCGGGAGAAAAATCGTTGACGACTGATTCAAATTCCGAAACAGTATCGGAACGAAGTGAATAGGTCATCGCGTCCGATCTCCTTCCACTTGATTAGATGAACAAAATATTCAATCAGAATTCCTCTCTTTTCTTTCAGTCTTTTATCGATGTTCGGTACACCCAAAAGAGCGTTGTATATGGTATGTGTCTCGTCGCATTGTTCTATCACAATTCGGTAGATCGTTGCCTGCCTCCCTGGCATCGTAAGGCTTGCTGGCATGGCCCGGCTCAGCATGGGCTATCAGCTTGTTAATGGCATGTCTTGCGGCACGCTTTGTTGTGTGCTCAGGATTCCTCTTTGGAATTTTTATGGGACAACATTTTACCCACACGTTTTACTCTTCTGTCGCCCGTCGCTTTGCGCTCGTCACATCGTTTGTGTCAAATGAGACGCCAAACCGAATGTTTTATTCGAATGAAAATATATGCAATGGCTGTCCTTTCACCAATTTAAATATCAGAATGGTATCGACATGAGTGGTGTGCGCCACAAATTATTGCAATGGTCGGTTCGTATGTTCATGCAGTTAGAGCAAAGAAAATTCCGATTGCTCGTCGGTCCGTTGATGTCGGAAATGCATGCACTGGCGCAATTTCTGGGCTTGGATTCATGTATACCATTGATCCCTTTGAATTGCCAACGATAAAAATTCAAACCCGAAAATTTTATTCGAAAAGCGATTTCACTCT
>JANTFB010139189.1:0-10799 GCA_026546635.1 Porricondyla nigripennis | reverse complement strand
AATGCATTGTGATCTGTAAAAAGCTATAGAGTCGCCATCTGTAACTTCTCGGTGGCCAAGCGTTGAAACAATTTTTTCCGATAGTACCTGGCGGCACACGATCGGTTCCAGCTCGGGGGACGCCAGATGGCTTCGGTGTAGTCAAAATAATTTTCGCATTGTACCTACGGTTCCGTTCGGAGGAGTATCATTGATCCGGAAGGCATTTTATTAATTTTTTTTTGTATTACATCCAGCATCCATGTGACTTGTGGCAATAACTCTAGTGTCTGTGACGAAGGCATGTTGATGAGTTTTTTCGTCAGCGGGCACTCGAAAACGAGGTGTTTCCGATAACAGGGTATTCGTTCTTTTACGATGGATTTACAGACATATGTGATGAGCAGGGTCGCCGAAACTACGCGTAATATACTCACGTGATTCCGCTGATAAGTTCGTGGGAGCATCCATTCGCTAATCACCTCCTCTCTATTTTCTCTCTTTAATAATAACCAAACTTCCGAATCTCAATACTTGCAAAATCATGTGATATTCTACGTAAAAATATCTACGTCTGTCTACGTCGATTGATGTGGACACCAGACTGTATCACCAAGCCTAACCTATGTTTGACGGACCTTCATTCGTTAGACTTTTGAAAAAAACTTTGAAACAAATTCTAAACATGCTAAAACTCTCGTGTATCTTCAGTGTTTATGGTCCGATCGCCAAGTATTTTATATGCATGTTTTCGTTATTGTTTTGCGATTATTTCCTGTTATTTTTTTTTCTTGACTAGTCGTACTTTACCTCGGATACAGACCATTAGATTGTTTTAAGAATGTCAAAAAATGGAAGCTAACGAAAAATCATCAAACCATGAGAACATTTGAAATCGATCAAATTGATTTTTGATGCACTTTCGGCCGATTTCATTTTCACTGGATACGATACATTAACAAATTTGGGCAAATATAGTAGTACGAAAAATTCGATTCAGTAAGGCAAATGGGAACTAAAACAATTATTTTCACCATAAAATCACAACTGATACGAATAGCTGACCTTTTTGTCGTTGGCAGGTTTCCCCCTCCCAAAGTCCATTTTCAACTCGCGCAACAAAAATTAACTGCTATGCAAACGTACCATTTTGCCTTCCGAAATGAAAATACAATAGAAACTTGCCCGTGTGCTCGTTCCACCAATTTAGGGCATTTGAAGAAAACACCCGTTGCTGAATTACACAGAATTCGTGTACGCTCGATACCGAAAATGGTCCAGGACACCAGAGGTTTTTTTTCGGATTTAAATGCTTCATATCCATCATTCCAGAATCCGTGGAAAGGTTGTGGTTCCAACTACCCGCTCGGGTTTGTTCCATATTTTACCAACGCACATCTTTCATCTCATCTTAAATAAAATGCAATTGAAATGCAGAATTACGGAAGTTATGTGGTCGACAACAGCGACGGCGATAAAAATGACGACGATGACAAGAGATAAACACAAGAACATATAAATGTGCATGCCCGTCGGTGCCAAGTATAGAATTGAGGAATCGGCGTTCATGGATACAGCCTGGAAAATTGTACAGATCATAATTCACAGAATCTCACCGTCATAGTTATAGCCGTATGTTCATTTGTTCATACTGCATCTGTGTGATAAATGGATCTTACGCACTGGGAGGGATGCCAAGGAAACATACGTAGCTGAAAAAAAAACTAGTAATGGAGCCCATAAAGAATGAAGAGTTTACGAGCGTAAAAATATGACTATAAGATTCAAGTATAAAAGCTACCAATACACGTTACACGATGCCTATAGCGAACAACAAATGTGTTCGTACATGCATTCAATGCGATCACATTCACAGCGTGCGTATACACTGCAATCTGCGGGGAGGCTCCATCGAACAAGAGAATAAGTGTGGCCAAGAACACAAGACAAACTCACCATCGGAATATCTGCTGTCTCAGAAATGGCATTGGCAAATGCAATAAAATTGGAATACGAAAACGCACTTTTATTTCTTAAATTTTATTATTTCATTTTATTATTTATTGTGAAAGGGATTTCTTAACATAAGTAGTAACACTAATAACAGAATAGATTTACGTATCTGTATAGTAATGATTTTATATCATTCTCTTATATATTTTGAAGCAGCTTTTATTCGCTGTTTTTTTTCCTTCTCGTTATTCCTACATTGGATATTGACGGCATGAAAAGGAACCAAAATACGATCGAATTCTTCAGTATGATGGTTCAAGTATGGATAAGAGAACGAAATGCGCTGAAATTGATTCCGAATTCATTCGTAGAATATTCATCAACTTAATTGGACAAAGAAATGTTGACATTCAACTGTAGCTCGAACATACTGCACCGGCAATTGCGATAACAGAAAAACTCCATTCCGATTGAACTCCGATTTTCGTTCACTTTTTCCGTACATGAGTGCTGATTGCTGTTACACAGGGTGTACGAGACAAAAACGTGGGACTTGGAAAAACTTAACTTCAACTGTGTAAGGTTGAAATGTGTATGTGTATCGTTACGTTTCAAGAGTCTGCCATTGTTGCGTTTGCACCGCGAATGACACAATATTTCGAAAATTGGAACTGTGAACTGGTCACCCCGTCCGTGCAAATCATGAACGCCTGGAAAACCAACTTTGATCGTGTTGTTCGAGAAATCCAGCTAGATTTATTGCAAAGAACGTTCGACATTTGAACCTTTCGCAAGCGCTCGCGTGAACGTAGCATTGTTGTTGTCTTTCTGCAGTTCTATCGTTTGTATTGGTACAGCCAGTAGTAGTACGTATGGACTTATATGTATTTGTATTATGCTATCAACGCTCGGGAATTAAAAAGTTTAAAAAAAGACATATCAAAATGCATTTTCGGTTTTTATTTTCTCTACAAACTTCTAGTATATGGTGCCTATGTGCGTGCGTGCGGATGATTGTGGGAACTGAATGTGTTCCAGTAAAACTCACACTGTATTTTCCCACAAATTGTGTCGATCCACATAAGCGAAATTCATTTTGAATCACTAAATTCAATATTCGCTAACATGCAATTCGTAGAACATATTCTTACTGAAAAGATATTCTTTCCAGATATTCTGGAAAGGACGAATAGTTCTGAAACTGGGACAGATTTTGAAAAAAAACTTGTGACTGAAACAGTCTTTCTCGATTGCTTTCATATGTAAATTTCATCCAGATTTGAATGGGATAGTGCGTATATAAATAGTAACAGCTAGAAAGAAGTGAGGCACGGAATTTATTACCAATTTGAAATGAACAAATTCTGAACAAATGGTTGCCGTTTGAAGATGGACGGGGAGATCTGTCGGATAATTGAAATCCGGTAAAAAAAAAATATTTTCGTTTCCGTGTGTCCCGACCTGAAGGATATGCTGGAAGTTTTATCTCCGAGATGAGCCGTCCGATCGGAGATAAATCTTTCGGTTTCGAAGTCACTTTCAGGCAGCTGGATCTTGAGAACGGTGGGTCCAATCAACCGCATTCCCCTCAGCATTCCCTTCCGGTTGGGAAAACTCCGAAATGGAGAGAATTTTCGACCGAATTTCGTCTTTTGAAATTACTAATAGGTAAATATCGGGACCCACTTTATTTCAGCCGACCCAATATTTGGTTGGTTTTGTTACGCAATGAGTGCTAGTTTTTTTTCAATGAGAGGGGTTTTATAGAGCGGTGTATCGAAGAATAAGAGACTGAAGGGAGAGTCATGAAGCAGTTGAGAGGAAGATAGATCCGAACGCATGTAAGCATGTAGAGAAATGGATATCATAAAGGTAGGAGATTTTTCAGATTGTATAATAATATGTCATTGTGTAGGTATTATCTAGCTAAGTCTATATATGTGTATCGTTTTTTTTAATAAAATATGAAATTGAGATATAACCTATTTTTATCAGGATTATTATTATCAATTATCATCATCATTATCTTCCATTTGAACTGTTACCCACGCATCCACTACCAAAACAAAAAATTAGTAGTAAATCGTAGCTTTTGCTCCAACTAAAAAAAATTAAAAACACTACTGGTAGATCTACACACATATGTTCACTATATAATAATAATAATAATAATACGAATTATTCTCCAATGTGGGGGGAGGGGGGGCAGAGAATATGTATATGCTGGGCTGACTTCGGTGACTCATTGAAAAGGACGAATACAGAATGTATTTCGCTCCCGTATACTGTGTAGTAACTAGTTCAGTGCGCAGAATCGAATTAGTTTTTTTCGTGTATATTAAGGATGATGTTTGCAATCAAGACGAATGAACTCATCAACTGCGAAGGTTTCGATATGACGAATGTTACTACTTTAAGAACAAATGTAAACCAGGATAGCGATGAAATAAATTCTAAAAACCAAGAATGATTTGAAATTGTCCACAAGTGACACGTAGATAACAACATTCGTTTGATCCTCACAATTTAGATATGGTTTTGGTTCGTTGTGTCTTTAGAATATAATAATAAAATCTATACCTACATCTACATCGTCGTCATATACGATACAGATGTAGGCGTTCTATATCGTATATATGTATATTATATATATACGTCTATACCTATGTGCACAATGCACATATATTCTGTTCTTATTTTTCCTCCTTTAGGCTTGATTCGTTTTAATTTTGCTTTCGTTACCTTCGGTTTCATATGCGCGGCCGATTGTGTTTTCTTGTCCTTCTTATGAGCAGCCGCATTTTTCGACAGCCATGTTTGGTATGACACTATGAATAACTTGTTTGTTTTCGTCGAAATACAAAAGGCTTAACGAAGATAGTTTCCGTGGCGAACAGCATGTTGAAAATGACGAACTTAGTGAATAGATGTAAGTGTGCGGATGCTTTGGCAAGAAACCGATCGGGCATTCACCGGCACAATAATATGCTTCATAAACGTCGGGTGCAATGATCCAATCCCAGCCGAATTTTCGAAAATCAACACGTAGCGGATACCGACAACATCGTGTTTGCTTCTCATTTTCCCGACAATCTTTGGCCAAATGACGCTTCGTTCGACGCTTTTGTATGTTACGTGTCTGTATTTGAATAAATGGACGCTGTTTGGTGTACGAGGAGGAGGAGCGGCCGTGAGCACACAAAAAAAGAGAAAAAAGAGAAAAGAAAAGAAAGAAGGAAAAAAGAATAAAAATTGAATAATAGACGCTCACGCTGTGGAAACGGGAAAAAAATCACACAAGATTTATTTTCGCTACATGCTATTTCTCATCCTTTCGGAATTCGATGTGAAAAAGAAATGGACTGATGTGAGCGAGCAAATATTCCAATGCATATTCATGCTTCAGCTTCCAGTACCATATGTATTTTGTATTATGGCAAACTACATGCATCGTTATATTTGTATCGTATCCAGATACGAATACCGTACACGTATAGTCGTATACTACACAGATTCACCTCATTCATGCGCGTTTCGTTCGTTCGTCATACTATGTACATAAATAAATTTATATTGTTCGGTATGCAACTTGTGCACAACTTACATCTTGTGAGCCAGTATCCAATACCAGCAATTGTCGCATCCACGGCTCCGATGTCTTGACAACTACTTCTTGTACAATTTCTAAATTTGAATCAAATGATTGATGGCGCTGTTGCCGAATCCAGTCATTTACCATAAGCGTTATGTTGAACTGTTTCCATTCGCCCATGCCTTTGGGTATTTCACCGGTATAATTGCTATCGGTTCGCGTGTATTTTTGATGCGATGTCTGTTGCGACGGCTGTGGCTGCTGCGACTTGGACTGTGCTTGCTGCTGTGGCTGCTGCTGCATTGGATTACGGTGCACAAAACGATTTATGGAAATCGATAACTGATTATTATTCACGTTTTTATTGTTGCTATTATGTTTGTAAAAGGAGCCGCCAGATGCGCTATGTCCATTCGAATCGCCGTTTCCATTGCCTGACTTGGATGCCAACACATCGACCATACCATTGAGAGGGGCGCTCGCCGGCGCTGTCGCAAGCCGACCTTTCAGCAAACCTGGTTCATTTTCACGTATCCAATCTTCGCCGCGTACGAACAAATTAAAAATTGCACCGCTCACAGCCAAATGGTTATTGGCTCTGATCGTGAATTCAAGTATATCGCCACGATGTCTTGCCTTCGATACTGTTTGCGCGTCCGTATTCCATTTTATCCACCAAATATATGTATTGAACGAAAAAAGAGAGGAGAGATAGAAGAGAGAATAAAAAATAATGAGAAAAATGAGAGCAAATTTATACAACGCTTTTCAGAAAGAAAAAAAAACGCGACCGAGCGATCATAAAAAGTACCTCAATGGACCTTATGCATGCAAAACGCAATCATGTGTGAACGAACCGCGTGAAGGGGAAAAAAGTATGTGAAAACATTTCAACGAGATGAGGTGTCTTGAAAATTGGAACCAGCAACCAAGATCTTCGGAAGGCTTGAACTGAACAACGAAAACGTTTGGCACACGATGACCGTGTCATCAAAGAGCACATGAGAGCCAAGCCTTCGCGCATCAAGTGCTGTGAATGTCAAAGTATCGTAGACGCATAAAAAATATGAATATATATAAACGTGCACACTGACCGCTACAACCAAAGTTTAAAACCAAAATTGTTGTCAAGTTAGAAAACCAAAAATGTTTGAACGTTTTTGTTCTCAAACTTGACTACATTTTCAGTTTAAGACAATTATGGTAGACAGCCGAAATGGTAGGCAACCGTGCACACAGAAAAATAATTTATGTGGTTTCGTATTATTACCATGTACCTCCATAGTAAACAACATCAAATAACTCAGTACAACGTTCAGTACAAGAAACCAAATACACATGACAAAACCACATCACGGCATCGATACAAATTTGATCCGCCTAAAATGCTATTGGCTTTTGGCCAGCGGCAAATAAAGCAAAGAATGAGCAGCACATCAAACCAGTACCCGCGCGGCCAATAAATTACCATGATCGAGTTAAATTAATGGTTTATGATGGAAGCGAGAATAAGGGTGCATGCAAGCAAACGAAGTTGAACGCACGCACGATCAACACACGTAAGTAGTTCAACTCATTTTGCATGTTGGGAATTTTTCAATAAATGTCAAAGTACACTCCTTCTATAGTCCACCGTGTGCAGTCTAGTGGTTATAGTACACGGCACGGTACGTCGGTACGGTTCGGAAATACGTTTGCCTCGGGGGCACAGCACAGGTTCGAGACCGGCTACGACTGGAATATTTTCTCAATAAAATTCAGTGTAACTGGCATAGCCACTTTCATTGCAGATTGTGAAAAGCTCGAGACTGTGGACTATTTCGGCAGGAAGCATCAGATAATTTGTCCCGTGCAAATGCCACGGTATTTGGTGTGCCAGTAATCGATATGGATATCAGCGACAAAGTAATCTCTTGTGTGCAGCTACTGTCAATGTACTTGATTAATAGGGACGAAGAGAGAAAATCGGGGCCCTGCGCTAATAGGAAGGAGACATAGGGGAAAAAACACTCCAACTTAATGTCCAACGCGGTATTTTCATCAAAACCATATTTCTGTTCGATTTCCTGTGAGCAAAGCTGAACTCTCTGTTCGAAAAGCTTGCATGCATTATCTTGAGAAACAGTCGAACGTCATGCAGCGAACATAATCGGAATGAGAGAGAGGAGAGAGAGAGAGAGTGAGAGAGAGAGAGAGAAAGGAGGGAGGGGGGGGGAATAAACTTGCGCAAAATGTGATTATCTTGCCGTACAGACAGCGTACACCCCATTAATTGAAAAATTATGCTTCGGACGATAATGAAAGCTAAAATAGCCGTATTTAGCGTGCTGCAAGAGAGATTTTATAATAAAAGAAAAGACAATTTCCTCGGTTGTCTTATGTGTAGATGTACATTAGCTAGAGGGCACTCTATCTTGTCCTCTAGGTCTAGGCGTAGTCGAAGCTCCACAAAATTGCAATGAAAACAAACATACTATTGCAATGAAAACAAACATACTATGGAGATGTGTGTGTGTTGTGTGTATTTGTCTGTGAGCGTATTTTCTTTGCTCACTCACCATCAGTTTAAAAAATCCACAATTTCGTTTTATCTTTTTTTTATGATAATACAATACTTAATGGCGAAAATTGTAGTATAGGTATAATGCCACACACAACGCGAAACCGCTTCTGTCGCATTGGCGAATAAATAATAATTAATTGAACGATTTTTCTGCTTCATTTCGAAGCAATCGAAGAGATGAATCGAGAAGACTGTTCCTTTCTTTTTATTTTATTTCTTTGGCGTTGCATGGTACCAATGTGAGTGTGAAAATACAGGCTGCTGATACAGGCTCGAACACTCTCGCACACAGATACACACATACAGATTTATAAAATATTAAACACGTCGTGTTTATACTTGCATAGTTTATGTCGAAGATCGAATGTGATTATATTATTATGTAGATCGTTGCCTTCAGGGCAGCGAATCGGTCCGATTGTGCTTTGAGTGCATATATAGTTCGATATTTTTTATTATATGTCTTGCATACATATGAATCAGAGGAGCTGTATTGGCGTGTGTATGTGTGTGTGTGTGTGTGTGCGTGTACTGTTTCGAGAGCATTTCGTTTTCCAAATGTAAGATTTAATAAAACGATATAGTATAACTCGTGAAATTGTTACCACGCAAATTATTATTATATTCTTACGTTACGTGAATCTCGAGCATGTGAGAATACACGCGTAGCGCGAATCACGCGCGCGGTGGCGCATGTGTGTGTGTAGTGCGCATATGTGCTAATGAGAGGGAATATATGATTATTATGTGTATTTTCATTTTGTATTGTTTTTCTTTTGTTTTGTTTTGTTTTGACCATTTTTCCTCTCCCAATTCATTTGTCGGCACGTTTTCTTTCGATTGCCTTTAACGCGTGTTGTCGCTTTTGAGGCTGTATGGAAATGCAGTAAAATTTTACATTGTAAGCGGTTTTGTGTAATCAACGAAATAAAAAGTGAATTGAAATTCATTTCTTTCGTGTTTTTTTTGTCGTAAGCGTGTGCAATTGTGCATATGTGCACCGCATCAAATGAAGACCAGCAAATGGAATCGTACAATAAAGTTCACATTCGTTGGGACGGACGGTGTTGGCAATGCGTGGAAATACATGCATAACTGGAGCAAGTCGAATTTCGCTACTTTGAATATTCGACTTTTCTGATACGGTGTTCCGTGGCGTGCACTTTTTGCTGCTACCCCTATCACTGCTGCGAATGTTATTGTTTATTCATTCTTTGCGATCATCACAGTAGGTATGCAGCAGATCGAATGGTTTCGCTATAAAGATTCGCTCGCTGATCTAGAATTCGCCAATGGATTTGGTGCGCTTCATTCTTTTTATTCCGTGCTGGAGGTATGCACCGTGTGCGGCATGGGGTATGGCACCAAACAACGGACGAGACGCAGACGCGCGAACAAAATGATTGGCAAAAAGTGCCCCAAACTCGAAATAGTCGTAGACATACATCGCCGTGTATCAATTGAATTCGACTTCGACCATTTTGCGTATAAAACGAATACACGTTAGACACCGACAAGAGAACCAAATTATCAATTTAATGGGTCGAAGCTGCGAGGCGACGGGTAAATTACAAAAGCTGTAAATCGACCAAGCGAAGTGCAATTTATGTTCGCAATTGCTGCCGCGTGCAAAAATTTTAAAATTAGAATTAATCGGAGAGATCGGAGGCTGAATGTTACAATGTGTTTTCCCAGCATACACACGGCTCTGACCAATTTACATTATGCAATTCATTCACTTTTGATTTGTTTATTCTTCATTTTTCTCATCTCTTTTTGTTCATTTTCCTTTATCATTCACTCTCATCGAGGGAGAAATCTGTGCGCACACCACTTGGCCTCTGCCGCATTTTTTTTGTGTGTGCACTGGCTCAAGTGATATGGCAAGGCACACACTGAAAAGACGAATGCGATCGAATGAAGAGACGACATTATAATCGTTGTTGCCATGACTAATATTAGACCGTCTGCACCAAATATCTATATAAAATACACGATTTGCATGTCTATGGAATGAGTCTTATAGAATGGGTGACGTTCGGCGAGCGAATTAAAAATTCTGTCTGACTAAGCATTCTGCACACGCGAACAAATCAAACGAGAACTCGCTGCGACCGAGCGTGTATGCATATATGCATGCCTGGTACGATATTTTTAATGGGCAATCTCGTCGATCTAATCGGAATCGACTCGGGCAGACAGCGAGACAGACGAGTCTCATGCAGTCTTCCACCAGAAACGAGCAACAAAACATTTATTTTCGGTTGAGAGTTTTTCAGCGCTTGTGTTCGACTGAACACTGCCATGCGATCGGTATGTGTTTGGTGCATCTCGTACCTGCTGGGCTGCATACGGTTATTTCGCATCGCGAAGAAATGGACGGAAGAACGATGAACGACGGAGAGGATAGTAATTCTGGGTCATTTACCTCAGCAGAGACTCGATGGTGTGATTTGCTGGCTGACCAAGAGCCACAGATTCTACAAGTCGAAAACGCCAAGTCGATTCATCGATAATACATAATAAGAATGATAATAATAATCAACTAGTTGTGCGAGAAATTCGATAACATTTTCGCTAGCCGGAAATGGGCGAATGTTGCATGCTATGTATTCCTTATTCGTATATGTCTCCGCAAGTTACACTCATCATAATTGTATGCAATTACCACTTGAATGGTTTCCATTGTTGCAACAACAATACGAAGTTGGA
>JANTFB010139078.1:0-10800 GCA_026546635.1 Porricondyla nigripennis | reverse complement strand
CGTGAATGGGGTATCAAAGCCGAAATTTCGAAACGAGACGATATCACATTGTATGATAAGAAGGTAATCAAATGCTTAAAATATATACCATAAGGAGTCTAAATGAAAATAGAAACCCACATTATGGGTTGATGTGTGTGTGTTGCGATTACCACACTCGGTTGCACGGAACGCCAATAAGATGTGAGTGTGCCATTTTTTGCGTTCGAAAGAAAATCTCTTTTCTCCCGGCTGCAACTTGGCACGTCTAGATTGATTCCACACGGCTAGTTGAGATTTAAAAATAGAAAATGAAAACATTTTCGTTTGTTTATTTGTACTTTGTGCGCTGCTGATCAAACATCATGTAGATCAGTGATCACGATGTCTCAACGATACTGCGTGCCTCAATTTTCTTCTGTGCTCTTCCTTTATTCCGCCACTGAAATACATGCATATATAGTATTGTTATATTATACGGGCGCGATGTTGTGTGCTCTGCTCAAATGGAAACAGACACAGATTACAGATAGGACAGAACGTTTTGTCGGAAGTGGTGCGCATTATTGTATTTTTAACTAAAAATGAACACGGCCATTGACCGCAGCAACAGCAACCAGATATTATTCCACACACTTCCACCTACGAAGCGACACAGAAAAATTGTAAATTTAATCGAAAGAAATTTGTTTTTTCTCACTTCTTTCGTTTGTCTTCTTCTCGGCGTAGATTTCTGGAACGGCAGCCAAATTGGGTCAACCGAATGCGTATCATCACTGCACATTGCTCGTCAATTCGAACAAAGAACACTTAGCTGATGCTCTAGTCAAAGATGAAGTACATCCGCTTTTTTCTAATTGATTTCGTTTGCACTCTTATGTTCGCGCATTTCATCGGGAATCGGAATTATCTAATTCGAAAATTTTCTCCACTCGTTTTACCTTGATTCCAGACGGAGATAATTAGCAAAGCGACCGCCTCAGTTCGGTCTCCAATCAAGAATCTAATTGATGTAAATCGCCATGTGAATATGCCTCAGTTATTATCAGCTGTTGGGTATGTGTATTCATTGCTCATCCGATTATTCGATTCGCACTCGTATGCGCCAGCGGCATGAAAAAAATATATCATTTTGCTATTCATTCACATCCACTGCAGATATGAATTTTTACGTACGTCGGCCACCGATTTACATGACGGCGGACGCGAATTGATGATGAAACAACGTGGCTTTCAATTGATAAATCCAACGGAGAAATGGTTCCCCGGACTGATCGATATACGTAATAGCTTTGCATCGTGGGACTGGCGCTTCGGTAAAACACCAAAGTTCACGGCCAAAAAGGACCTCCAATTGAAATCAGATGATAAAGACTTCGCTGTTCAGCTCAAAATCAATGTCGATGCAGTGAGTTCGATTTCTCCGGTCAATTTGAAGAAGAAAAAAAGTCCGATTATTTTCATCACTCGTTCTACTCTAGGGCAAAATTGATGAGGTATTTCTGGAGGTTCCAAACGCTGAATCCATACCGGTCGTCACATCGCTCAAGGGCAAACCGTATACAGAAGAGAATATCTGCACCATTGCCTCAGCACTGAAGGGCGTCAGCACCGAAGATGTGAAACACGCAATCAACCATAGCTTATGAATTTATATTTAAGTCGGAATGGCTTGCCCAAATTCAAAATTGGGACGATGCGACTTCGTTTCCGAGGAAAACTTTCACATCCAAGTCAGCCCGAACTTTTCACGATGATAAGGAATTGTAAGAGCATACGTCCCCCTGCCATTTGATGTGCACTAATTACAATTATTTTTCGATGGATTCGCCATCATTAAACCCCCTTTCGCCTGAAATTTATTTGAAAGATTCGTTTAATCCTTAATTTAAAAAAAAAATATTAATCACTTTTAGTAGTACGTACTGTACACCGTGGAAGAATGTGCCGTTATGAAATTGCTATTCAAATTATAAAATCCATATGGATATAGACATATTCTGTATAATGACATCACTAACCCACAATTATACCTACATGATAGTTAAATCTGTGGAAATAAATGAACGGTGTAAAAAGCCATCCCTTGTTTTACTCTTTGATAGGACGGAAACGCCACACTGCCTTCAGATGGGAAAAATTCTTTATTATCTTTGATTAATCGATATATTTCATGGATGGGGTATGCTCCGTTATAGGTTAAAAATAAATCGTGTCCCACTCGAAAAAGTTAAGCTTCAAGCTGAATTATTCTGAAGAGAGATGATGATGAATTGAATATTGGCTTTTGAAAATTCCTACATTTAATTTCTTTTGGATTTTATTCGTTGGTTGAGGGAGTCCGCCTTGCGATTGATTCAATCATGTAGTTTCAAATCTATATACGCTGATACAAGTATAAGTAGCCGAGCTCCTTTGGCGGATTTTGAGAAATGGCCACTTTGCTGTCGTTGAAAATGACCCATTTGTCGTTTTTACGAATGTGACACACGTAATGACCGACCTGCGACGAAGTTCCCATGTGTGAAATAAATGCAACCAATTTGTATTCTGTGCGAAATGCAGAAAAAAATAAAACTTATTCAGTAACGGTAGGTAAATAATGAAATAACCATGTCGAAGTTAATAATACTCACGACTGTCGCCGTCACGATGGGTCGATTGATTCGATGATTCGGGCGTTGCTGCCGCATCGGTTCTTTCATCGCCACCGATTTCCATATCATCAATTTCATTTTGGTGTGAGAAAATCCAGTCTGCTGCTCTCTCAATATTGTTATTGGTTTCTTTCAGTGCTTTAGATGCCTGCGCAGTATTGAAACCCATGCCCATGAGCATTTCAAGTCCATCCGGATTGGCTACGAATGCAATGGGCGACGAATTCGTTCCCGGCGGAACGAATGGGTCGCCAAAATCGTTGTCGCCAATATGCTCCATGATCCACTGTGTGGCAGTCTCCATGCCAGAGTTTTTCGTGAAGAACACTGCTTTCTTGCATGCCTCGATCGGAAAGCCCATCTCGATCAGTTGCTGTATGACTTCCTCGTCGAGTGTCAATTGGGGCGGTGGTGCATCCAATTCGGGCAACATTTCTTCGTTTGGTTGCAATCCAGTCGAACGCAATGAGCCCAAGTCCAAAATGTCGGGAATGTCAACCGCAACATCCAGTTTCACGCATGTCCAATCCTCGCGCAGTGTGAATTTTTTCAAATGCAACATTATAAAGTCGGGCATTGTGGCCAGTCGGGCGGATTTCTTCGCATTCGTTTGACCATTGATCGCCGAACTGTAAAACTGTTCGACAGTTTCGCTTTGGCCGAAACGATCAAGACAACTTTGGAGTGTGATGCGTGGACGAACGAATAGACTTGGGTCAATTTTTTGGCCGCGACTTTCAGCCTCTTGCACTTTTTGATCGTATTCGCGCACCTCGGCCGCATTCAATGCTGAATGCAAGGGAATATGCAATGGCAAACAATATTCATCACGTTTCGTGTACTTGACTTTACCACTGGTGCCGCACTCGACGCGGTCCTCAATAGAAAATTTCAGAGCATCGCCGGGACTCAAATCGTTGCGACTGTGCTTCTCTACCTCGTTAACTACGTGCAAGAAGAACTCCTGGGCATCTTGTTGCTGTTTGCTTGCAAAATCCTTGTTAGTTTTTCCAATCAAATTTTTGAACATTGTCGGCGAGATGCCGGTGTTTTCCGAATCCAATGAATTCTCTGCCACTGAACTGTATTTGCCGCTGAGCAAACCAACTCCAAGCTTTGCAAACTGAACGTTCAGATCGTTGATCGGATCGTTCGGATATCGAGCGAATATTTCCGGCGCTTTGTCAACGAAACGTTGAACGAAATCGGGTATTGTGAATAAAACCTGCATCACGCTGTTCATGTAACACGAATTGCCGAGATTTTTCATGCCGGTGAAGCCAGGACCGGAGATCGGCTCCAAATTGCTGCTGCTTTCCGTCAAAATGCTCCATTCACCGACGCGTTGATTCAAATCCAGCTCCAATTCGATCATTGATTTCTCCGTCTTTTCCAACTGAGACGTTTTGATGCCAAAGTGGGCCAAATGTTCAATGAGATTAGGATCCTCGACCATATCATCTTCGGCATAGCTGTACACATCACCTTTTCCGTCAGGTGTAATTGTGCCCAATTTGACCGCCAACGGATAGCGATGTTCGTTGAAATGCTTGAGAGCATGATCGTTACCACCCGAACCGTCGTAGAATTTGCGACCGCAGAGAATCGTGCCGTCAGTTAAATTCAACCAGAGGTTATTGGTCAAATCGCAGCTCTCGCATTTCCATCCAGACGGCGGAATTTTTTTGCCATTCGCCAATTGCTGTAAATTGCTTGCATGCTGCGACACTTGACGCGTTTCGCCGTCCCATGTGCCCGACAACGATTCCTTCTCGAGTTTCGCAATCACCGATTCGGCTGTCAAAATGCTTTCAATGGCATTCGAAACCTAGACAATGCATAGGCACACACCAATGGTTATAACATAAATCCTTAAGCAGCTCATCTCATACCCATTAAAATGCATGTATCGCAGGCATACTCACTTGTAGCGGTAAATCGATATTAGGATAGGGAATTATGACGGCATCAGGAAAGACAACGACATTCAAGTGATCTTTGTACTCGTACTTTTTCTTATTTTCATTTGGATCGAAGCCCCCTTCTACGCCAATTGCCAGCCGTGTTATTTTCTTTTCGGGTCCCTCGTTGGCCGGTTCCGTGGACGGCAATTCGTTTTTCTCTCGGAAAATATGTAAGAAGACAGCATTGCCCGTTTTTCGATAATATCCTTCGACATATTCTTTGCCGAAACCAAGGAATGTCGTCAGACTGACATACAAACCGGTCGCCGATTCCTGTGCACAACCAAAAAATAGGTAATTGCATGAAATGACGAAATGGAAGGCGATGTACTTACAGGCGTGTCGTATGAGTAGACGCATTCATCTTTGTATACATTATCCTGGCTGCATGGCACCCGAATACTCTTCAGATGGACGCTTAATGATTCCATTGTTGCTTTGGTGAATACTTATTAGGCGCAATGAACGACAGCGGCGGCAGAAGTTGCAAAGAGCGTGAATGTACTCCGTAGTATCGACTTGTAGATTTTCGTATCGCAATAATCGTAAACTGATGCACCAGAGCACGTATTATGGGGCAAACCGTTTCGGGCGCCGGAATTCAATCAAATATCCTGCTGCGCTACCCTGCAACGTTCAACGAGCGAGATTCCAACAAGGTTGCAGATGAAAAACGAAGACGAAAACTCCCAATCACTGCTTATGCATTCGAATCGAAAAATGAAATTTGACGGTGCACAAATTGAGTTGATAAAATGAATCAAACGCGAGATATCAATATGGAATGAGAAAATGTGATACAAGCGTTTCTACCAATCGAATGTTCGATGCCCGCGCCTGGCACTCTCCTCTATGCTGCTATGTCGTGCAAATGAATGACAATGACAAACAAAAAAATCCGGTCGGCGGCATGTTCATTTTGATATTTTTGTTCGGCGCGCTTGAATGCGTCCACATCACAGTGGCACACACATTCGCCCGTCGCAATCTTCAATTGACAGTTAGCCGACATCGAACGCATTCATTCTGTATTTTGCACATGCATGACGGTACATGTGATTGTCACATTGCGATCGCACTGATGAAACCACAAACGTGTTAAGTAGCCTCAGCTCTTCCCTTGGCACTTTTTTCAAGTGCGAATTGCCAATCGAAATTCGACTCGTCGATTCGTCGATTTCATTTTTTATATTTATTATTTCGATAGCTCGCGCCGTGCGTGAAGACGCATTTCAAGTGGGTTTGGTGCGCTCGATCCATAAAGAGATACAATAAAATCATTGTCAGTGAAAACGTTGCACGTCATCGTTCTACATTCTGGTTTTTTACGTTAGTTGATTTGGTTGAACCACATCGCAACGACAATGTCGAAGAAACGAGGAAATAAAAAGCAACAAAATCTCGATGAGTTCGACGACACGGAAAGTAGGGTGTCATCGGTGGCAGATAGTGATACAGTGAACATCTCGAAGGCAACGGCAAAGAAAAAGGGAGCCAAAGGCAAAGGCAAAAAGGGCAAAAATGATGATTGGAGTGATAATGAAGATGAGCCGATTGTCGAAATCGATGAATCGTCGACGAAGAAGAATCAAAAGAAAACAAAAGGGAAAAGTAAAAGAACCGTTGCTAGTGATGTTGAGGATGATGATGCGAGCAGTGACCATGAAGCGGATGCTGCCGCCACTGGTATTGTTAAGAAAGCGGATAGGAAAAAGAAGGGCAAGAAAGGGAAGAAGAACGATAATAGGTCGGATAATGGGAGCGATCAGGATATGATCGCGGGTAACAATTTCGATGAGCAGAGCGACACCGAGTCGACGAGCGTTGCCGCGAAAAAATCGGAAAAGGCTGCGCAGAAAAAAGGCAGGAAAAATAAAAAGAGCTCGTGGTCGGATAGTGATGACGCCGCCGACGAAAGGGTAGTGCCTGGGCTAGCCGATGAAGAAGAAAAAGAGGATGTGCCAGTCGCACAAATCGCGAGCAAGAAAAAGAATAAAAAGAAAAAGGAAGTCAAACTGTCGGATCACGAAAGCGACGAAGATTTGCTGGCGGAGATCGAAGGTAAATTCATAAGACTTTGCACTTTTTGCAACAAAATGTTCCAACTGCGACTTACTGTTTTCTGATTTTATTCGATTTCTAGCCGAAACACAATCTGAACTCATCGCAGCCGCAGAAGCGGAAACATCTGTCGTTGAAAAGGTACTCGAAAGTGTGGCTGAACTTCAAATCGATTCAGGAGCTGTTGCGGAAAGGGAGGAACCGAAGGAAGAGAAACCGATTAGCCCAGTCGATGAGACATCTGTTGATCTGGACAATGATGATGATGAGGAGGACGACAGTAAGAAAGAGAAGAAACTCACGCACAAAGAGAAAAAGAAACTGAAGAAGCAACAAGAGTATGAAAAACAAATGGAAGCGATGACAAAAAAAGGTGGTCAGGGTCATTCGGAGTTGGATTCGAATTTCACAATGTCCCAAGTACAGAAGAGTGGTGGGCAAAAAGCGGCACTTGAGCATGCCGTCGACATAAAAATCGAAAACTTCACCATTTCGGCTAAGGGCAACGATTTGTTCGTGAACGCGAATCTGTTGATAGCACATGGACGCCGCTACGGTTTGGTAGGACCGAACGGACACGGAAAAACGACGTTGTTGCGTCATATTGCGACACGTGCATTCGCCATACCGCCGAACATCGATGTGCTGCTCTGCGAACAGGAAGTAGTTGCCGACGATTATACTGCCGTTGAAACGATTTTGAATGCCGACGTAAAACGCACGAAATTACTGAAAGAATGCAAAGAGCTTGAGGAACGTGTCGAAGCGGGTAATTTGGATCTGCAAGAGCAACTGAATGAGGTGTACGTTGAATTGAAGGCGATCGGTGCCGATTCAGCCGAGCCACGTGCGCGACGTATCTTAGCCGGTCTGGGATTCTCGAAACCAATGCAGAATCGTGCCACGAAAAATTTCTCTGGTGGTTGGCGAATGCGAGTATCCTTAGCACGTGCCCTGTATTTAGAGCCGACACTGTTAATGCTCGACGAACCGACCAATCATTTGGATTTGAACGCTGTAATTTGGTTGGACAAGTAAGTGCCACAATGGATCTACTCGCTCTGTTGCAAATCCAATGATTTTTTTTCACTTTGCCTGTCTCCCTATCATTTCGCTCACTTCTCATTTCCCCAAAGTTATTTGCAAGGATGGAAGAAAACACTGTTGATTGTGTCTCACGACCAGAGTTTCTTGGACAATGTGTGCAACGAAGTGATACATTTAGATAATAAAAAATTGTACTATTACAAGGGCAACTATTCCATGTTCAAGAAAATGTTCGTGCAAAAGCGTCGCGAACAGAACAAAGAATACGAGAAGCAAGAGAAACGAATTAAAGATTTGAAGGCACACGGACAATCGAAGAAGACGGCGGAGAAGAAACAGAAAGAGGCGTTGACACGGAAACAGGAGAAAAATCGCACTAAAACGACTAAAAATGATGACGACGATGGACCTCAAGAGTTATTGGCCCGACCGAAAGACTACATCGTCAAGTTCCGTTTCCCCGATCCACCACCATTGCAGCCGCCAATTTTGGGATTGCACAGTAAGTACCTCAGTCCGAATTCAGTGCCCTCCCCCCCTCTCCCTCGCTCAGTGTGCACTGTTGTGAACCATACGCAATTGACGATTTCATTCCATTCGCACACAGATTGCAGATTTGCGTTCAACGGTCAACCGCCCTTATTTCTCAAAACTGATTTCGGTATTGATCTGAGCAGTCGCGTTGCCATTGTCGGGCCAAACGGTGTCGGCAAATCCACATTTTTGAAACTATTGATTGGTGAATTGGAACCGCAAGAGGGTGATGTTCGTAAAAATCATCGCTTGGTGAGTTCGTGGGCGCAATCGACAACCGTCGCACAATGAAATGTATACGAAACGCGGAATGATTAATTTTACTATTATTTGTTTAACAGCATATCGGTCGATTCGATCAGCACTCCGGAGAACACTTAACCGCTGAAGAGAGCGCCGCCGAGTACTTGCAGCGCCTATTCAATTTACCGCATGAGAAAGCTCGCAAGGCTTTGGGATCTTTTGGTTTGGCCAGTCATGCACACACCATCAAAATGAAAGATTTGTCTGGTGGGCAAAAGGCACGTGTTGCCCTTGCTGAATTGTGCTTGAGCGCCCCAGATGTACTCATTCTTGATGAACCCACGAACAATTTGGACATTGAATCGATCGATGCACTGGCTGAGGCCATTAACGAATACAAAGGTGGCGTCATCATTGTTAGTCACGACGAACGTTTGATCCGTGAAACCGATTGTACGTTGTACGTCATCGAAGATCAAACGATTAATGAGGTAATTGGGAATCGCTTCAATTTATTTTCTTTTTCTTTCAGAGCATTATCTCATTGTAACAAATTTTTATTTCATTTGGTAGATTGAAGGCGATTTTGACGACTATCGTAAGGAAGTGCTTGATAGTCTTGGTGAAGTGGTCAGTAATCCAAGCGTTGTAGCCAATGCCGCCGTGCTCCAATAACAACGCTGAACTGTAGAACGGAGCTGGCTAAAGATGGGACAGACTCCCGCTTATCCATTTGTGTACGACAAATGAATTGAACTAACTTATAAAATACATAATTCGATTGAATAAAATCAAAATAAGCTACTTTATGCGAACAACAGAATACACAAATAACTGGAATCTAGGAGGAATCAACGTGCTGGCGGGAACGAATTCAGTTTCGTTCATTTCGTTTCTTGTGTTTTTTTTGGTGTCGAAAAACTTCTTTGTGTTCATCGCTGGTCATCGGACGCAATTCATCATATGGTTTTTGGAATGGACGAGCTCGCCCACCGAACCGCAACTGGCCGGACTCTTTTCGCCCACCGAGTCCGCCACCTAATCGTCTCGGCTTCCATCCTTTCATCAGTCGTTCGTGCTCGTAGTCGACTATAATCTCACTGCCATCGATACGGCTCTTCATGTGCTTCACGGCTTCGTGCACACACTCTCTTGAATCGAACTCAATGAATCCGTATTGTTTTGATTGAGCCGTGACGATGTCGCGTACAATACGGCATCGAACGATTTTCCCATATTTTCGAAATTTATGTTTTAATGTTTCTTCGGTGGTTTTCATATGAAGGCGGCCCACGAAAATCGTATAGCGTGGATTGCCCACGACTCGTTCGTTTGGCTTATACGGTGTGTTCAGGGCACGTACAATTCCATGATCGTGTGGACATGTGTCAGTACCTGCTCAAACGGAAAAATATTGGGGTGAATAATTGTAGAAGGGAGTGTGTCTGTGTTTATATTAAGGAGACCCACCATCAATCGAACCAATTTTAATGGGATCATAATTGTCTGCATATTTAGACCATTTCGTGGAAAATCGGTCGCTCATAGTTATGGGGCTGTTTCGGATGACGCCACAGCAACTACAATCCACTCTTCTACACATTGATGGATGAACTACAAAATCCACATACACCAATGATGAGTGCGTTTAATTCAGCGAATTCTACGACGTCATTGTTACTGGGTGCCATTGAATACATTCGAGAAACGAAGAATGTCAATCGCACGTCTGTATGATTCTTAGTTTTAGCGCTTGTTTACGTTTTTCTTTCCTTCTAGAAAGAATTTAGACAGAGTTTTGCATTCGATTCTGGCCCAGGGTGTGTGTTGAAACTCGATTTTTTTATTAGTATCTGATCACGGGCAAACGAACTACGGTAGAAATTTATATCCAGTTTGAAATTGTTCACAAGAATATTTTCACATAAAATGTTGGGCTGCATCGTATCGGGACGTGTGGTAAGTGACGGCGTTTCGATAAATAATTTGTAGGTTTTGTATTCGCATTAGCATGTAGCCGGCTTGACAAAGTTGTTTTTCATACGCGAAACATTGGCTCACCAGGAGAAACTCTGTGTTTTCAGGTACAAACGGACTTCCAGCAGGTTGGCGAAAATAAATTTCTCCTGAATATCCCGGAGGCGGACAATATAAATCACATTGTGATATTCATGACGGGCACGATATCACTGCCACCGTGTACGGCTGGTTCCGTTTACTTCAGCTGGCCTGATCCGAATGCACCGCCCAACTGGCAGTATTTGGGCTACATTTCCAATAACAAACCGTCGGCCATTTTCAAGATTTCTCAGCTG
>JANTFB010138967.1:0-10801 GCA_026546635.1 Porricondyla nigripennis | reverse complement strand
TGTCGAAAATTAGAATTTGAAAAATGAAAAATGGTGTGACAAATGTGACGATGGCAAATATGCACCTGAATTGCCATGGCGATGAGTGCAACGTAGCTGTACGGTGGCTTCTCGTTGGTGTTCTCTCGTTTCGTGGACGAATTGATCGCACTGTTTTAGTAAAAAGACAGAAGAGAGAAGGAAACGATATAGTCAACGCATTTCGCATCACTCAATGCTGTCGCATTACCTAGCCGCCTCTCGATCATTCATCGATAAGTTTGTGTTCGATTCTTCTGATTTGATCGCGACGTTGTTGTTGTTGTTATTCAAGTGATTGGCATGGGTGTTGTTATTGTTGTTGTGACTGCTGCTCGCATCGCCGCCATTATGATGATGCACAATCGAATTTTCGGGCGTATTGTGTCCGATGGAGGTGGTGATCGACGTTATATTCAGGTCCGTGATTCGTTCAACCGTTTTCAGTGATTCATACGTAACTGTGCACCGCGCGGATGAAGAGAGAAAATGCAACGAATGGAATTGGTGAAAATATCGAGAATGAGCTGCAGAATGAGCTATATTCAGAGTTTGGCGCGTATTTTTTGTTTTCATTATTCGCCTACATGCGACCAATTATGCGCATATGGCGTTCTAAATTCGAATTTAATTCATACCGCATATTCGCCACACTCAATTTGGCGTGTGTGGCCTAAATACACAATCCATTGGCCGAAGTCAATTGGAACACCAATGAACAGGGAGACGAAGATAAAATATCGCAGAAATTGAAATAAAATTTACGAAATGGAAAAATACTCACCACTTGGATACGCCTCCTGTTTTATGCGATTCATGCCGTTCATAATGTTCTGTAAACATGCGGAGAGAGGATATGGATATGAAAATATTGTTTCGTATGTAAACGAATACGTGCGATCGTCTCAATATCAATCGAAACGTGTGGTCGACGGAAAATTTGATTTTTCGGGCGGCAAAGATGACTGTCATCGATCATATCGGCGTTTTTGATGAGACAATCAAATCGCGTTCAAGTAAAAAACAAAATCAGACACAGTCGGCTCTCTGCGTTCGATTTTCCTTAGCATAATGAAAAAGAAACCATCGAGCTTCGCTCAAAACAATCGAAATGAATAAAGAAATCGATTTCGAAATGAGAACAAAAAAAATGCGAAGAAAACTTCTCATCGATATGACTACCAAATGCGAATGCACAGCAAATGTGAGTCGGTTGACAAAAGGCCGCGTGTGTGTAGAATGCACATAATAGTAATAATGGAATAACAGTAATCGTGCACGAAACGGGAACAGAGCAGAAACAGAGAACGAGAAAAAAAAATCGCTCGCGTCCACTGTCATTTTTTCGAATTAGCGTTTTGCTGATGTGAGGAAACATATGAAATCGCCACGCCGCAGTATTTGGACGTTGAAACGAAACTGATCGAATTTTAATATTTATGTTTTTTTGTTTGTTTCGCCTTTCTTTCGTCGCCTTTGGTCGTTGATCGCGTCAGTATCAAGTGTTCGTCATACATGCACCAGCTCATAGTGCATTTTGCACGTAACGCTTTCGGCCACGAGGAATTTTCGATCGAATCGCTGGATCGGGTCAATACACCCATCCCAGTGGCAATGCATTTGAACATGCATAAAAATGTGAAATGTGTGTACGATGTGATGATGCCCATTACGACATTTGCCAACATATGCCAACGGACCGAATGCAATCGTTTGGCGGTATGTTGTGGAAACAATCGCCACTTGTTTTGTGAACAAATCGTCATTTATCATCTGAATGAATTTATTGAACTCGAATTATTGCATCGAAACAAAAACTTCCTGTCGATTGGCGTATCGATGTGATGGTCAATGTCTCCCAGCATATTTTGATGCCGCATTTATACGAAAATGTATCAAATTCCGAAGGGACCTGAATGGAAATGTGCTGACATTTTGTGGAACAATCCGCTACGGTGTCGGAAGAGCAGCAGAGTTGGGAAAATGGGCCAGCTTTCGATGCAAACGGGTGAAAAAATGTCAGCAAATCGTTGGGCCCAACATTTGAAGGCCTGATGCCGATCGAAAATCGACTTTGCTTCGGTCATTTGATATCCAAATGGTCGCGATTGAAGGAACGCATGCAGGAGTGGCAATTCGCCAATTTGTGTCAACACGCGCCGCCGTTCACACGGAACGAAGAAATCGATCGCGCTCGATGAAAGAAAAAAATGGGGAAAAAAACATGGGGTCATATGTATAGTATGCGTCCCGTAGTCTGCACATGCAATCACATGTGAATCCGATGCGATCGAACTGCACACGAATTCGAACAGGTACGATCGTGCGCCATTCAAAATCGCGTGCTGTGTAGTATTCCACTCATTCTCGCCAATTCATCGATATTTTATTGCTGCGTCGCTGGAATGCGCCGAGACCACCGCGAAATCGCAAGACGTTGAATTTGTGTGAAATGAAAATGGTTACTGCAGCCATTCGATCATTCGTGATTTTCAAATTGAACATGAGTTCGCTACATAACATTTTCATTAAGAGAGACGCTCGACACCCATTACAAAGTGTCGCACTAATTATCGCATTCAATTTCGTGTTTCCTCTCTTGCCAGCTTCCGACAATGCGATCGCCTCCATTCTCACTGCCACACACACACTCATTCACGCATTTCAATCTTTATTTTCATACACTGAGTTGTTTCGCTCTTCTCGTTTGTCTGTCGAAAATATGCGAAGCGACGGCAGCCGGTGTCCGTGCTGACGGTTGCACCGGGGAACATTCATTGTGTTTTTAAGACCTACCTTCGAATTTCCCGACTGAATCTGTTTCGGTATTCTTGTTTCTTTTTTTTCTTGTCTCGCGCGTCTTGACGATAGCCAGTTTGACACATCAATAAGTGCAGACATGTTCATCGGCACACACCCGCGCACGCTTCTCACCGATGCGTCCACAACGTGAGTGAATGCGAACGACATTGATTCAGGCTCCCCGAACAATCTTCTATGTGAAAATGGGATAGAGAATGCGACAGAGACTGGGAAGAAATGGGATGCCATCTACGATCTACCAACAAACAGCTGCTCTTAATATATCAGGTTCTCACTCACACACGCGACACACAAACCAACCGGCCGATGCATTATTATTTTTACACGCGCTCGCGCAAACACTCCAAGAATTGAATAAGCAGCTTTTAATCCCTAAGTGCACCCACACAATCGGTGCCCATTTAGCCGAATTAATTTCACCAATTAAAAAGTCCTCCGACCGATGCCTCAAATATGCGTGTCGCCGTTCAGGTCTTTCGTCCATAAATTCTCTCGTTCCGCGACGAGACGGAGATAGAGAAAGAGAGAAGTTGAGACCGAAACAAGAAAAGTCAGCGGCACAACGGGGAAAAAAAACGGCGAGAACGAATTGTAATGTCGTCGCGGCCGCCACCGATGATCCGAATACAAGCGTGAAGACACGTTGCGCGGATCGCTCGCATTGATTTATCACTGTGAGCCCATTTATTTGTACGCAGTGAGAGATGTGAGCTGCGCGAATGCCGGCCGACGGTGTCTATCCTCCGTTCGGGCGGTCCTCATCTCTTCCTCCTCTCACTCCATTTCTCTCGTAAGCCATTTCTAATTGTGACAATGATAAACTAATATTTCATCGCATCGTAAAAAATGTGTCGAAAAGAATTCGGCCGGAGATTAATTTACACGGTTTCGGCTGGTCGAAAAATGACTAGAAAAATGTCGTCGGCCAAACATTGAATGTGAGTTGGACTGCACTTACCGCATGCCATGGTTTGATGTTCTCGGCATACAAACTGATTTGTTGGGTGTCCGAATGCGCCATTCTGATTACGTACGAGAAACTGGAATTGATTTGGGTGGGGCGATTCGTTCTGCGATGCACTCAAATGGCGTTGAGCATTGATTGTGTGTTCCGTCGGTCGACTTCAAAATTGGGAGCTTTACGCGTGTGTGTCCACAAATTGTGTCGTTGATTTTACGATTTTTTCTGTTCTCACTCCCGTTTCTCGCGTTTCGCTTGGCTCACACGATCCAAATTTATTGAGAATATTTTTCGAGACGCACCTACAACATTCGAGTCGACTTCGTTATCAATAACTCAACGCAACGATTTTCTATAATTGTAATTTTCATCTGTCAAATGAATTTGAACGGCGAATTTCCATACGCACACACGTTGCTCCGCTTCGAGTTTCGCGTAAAACAGTTGAAACGTGAACGCGATTATGTGGGGATGGGACGCGTTGGCCGTTTTCTTTTTTTTGCCACAATCGAAACAATATTCTCAATGCTGCGATTGAGCATGTGATAGTTGATAGTAATTTCGAATCAGAATGTCGCACTTGGAGTTGTCGTCACAAATATCGTTCGTTCGCAATCAACACGCACCACTATTTATCTCGTAGTTCTTATGTGTTTCGCTGAGATTTATTTCAATCGGGTTCCTTTCTCCCTTCTCCTCTGCTGCTCGTCACTGTGTCCGTAAGCGGATGGGGCACGCGCTCGATATAATTCTTTTCAATTTGTTTTTTTTTCTTTGCTCCTTTAGTCCTCGTCAAACGCTGTCCTCTTCACCGTGCTGCGTATGAAACATGTTTACGAAAACGCGCACCGCACTTCAAACCAGAATTATGAAAATATATTCGCACATCGATTCGACACAAAAGCACCGTTCAGACGACATCGGAAAAAAAAATAAAAATCGAAAAAAATTCAATTCCGAAACAGGATCGTCGATTGCGTGCAAAGTCGTGCCGTGTACTGTACATACACGATGTACGAAAATATTTATTGAAATTCGCCTTTTTTATATAATAAATAACAGCTGGATGTTTACTATTTGAAATTCGGTAGCCAACTAACGTCTCAGCGAACGACCGCGGCAACTAAATTATGAAGAAATGAATTTCGTCCGATGTGGTCGACTGGTGCACACAGTGTTTCGCGAGCGCCCATGTGTGCGCCGTTACTGCTGCTGCGACCGTTGCTAGTGTGTGAGTCGTCGGTTCGTGCGCGCATGACGCTGAGGATTTCATTGGTTTCGTCTGTGAATGTGAGTGCCCGTTGTAACGGTGTGGTGTGTTGCTTGCTGCTGTTTGTTACGTTTTTTTCATTGTTCGCCATTCGCTCGCGATTGTATGGGTTTGCCTTTCGGTGGGTTCGACACAACGGAGTCACTCATATTGATGCGAAAACGGTTGCTTGCAACCAAATGCGTGATACGAATCGCATGCGTGTAACCTACTCGTGTGGAGAGGCGATCGTGTTCTGGATCGCAGTGAGAATGGGGGTCTTAGAGGGGGGATAATTCGTATATATGAGCTGAGCTGGGCAGAGTGAGAGGTAGAGCGACAAATCCACATTCATGCAAATGAATCGTATCTATTGTTATCATCCATCGTCGGCGATTCTTCTGAGCTCATGTGTCCGCCATCGTCTGCAGAGACCAGCACCAGATCGCTGTCTGTATGCATTGACACCAACCATCGTACGCGACATATTTTCGATCGGAGAAATTGATATCTTCCTGATTCGCTTGAATGCCATTTCCATCGTTTTCCTCTACGGCGATCGCGAGACAATCGCTCAATTGGTGTCTCACCGATAAGAATGCGTCGCGCGGGTCTTCGATTTAAATTGTTTTTCTTCTCTCTCCATCCATCGATTCCGCTTCGTTCTCGTCATTATTCTGTTTCGTTGTTTTTGTTTGAAATGGTCGTGCGATAATTCCAATTGCTTTCGGATTCGAAAAAAAGGAAAAAAAAAAGGCAAATCCGGATGGCGAGACGTGCGCCTCAATTGTGCTCGATATGCGTGTGTGTCTGTGCTAGATGTGCATGGTGTGCACTGCACGCCTCGGTTTCTCTGTTTATATGCACGAATTCTTCGAATGCGACGATTTGTTATTTCAACTGCAGCAGGCCAACGATCTGTTCAATTGATACGCGATTTTTTTTTTATATTCAATTTAACATTCTCGCATTTATAGGAAAGCTCAATTTTATTGAGAACTAATTGTTTGGCGATAAGAAAAGAAACATCGAACGGAATGGTGTAGTGATGGGGAGGTGGCGTTGGGGGGGATATTTACCGGACGGTCGAGGTCTCCAGTGAAAATGAATGAAATTGCGGAACGAACCGAATTGAAAATATTTTGGAGAAACGCAGAAAATGAAAAAAAAAAAAAAAACGAAAGAGAGAACGTGTGATAGCCGCGATCGCCTAAATAAAAAAAAGAAATCAAAATTTCCAGAGCGTATAAGTGCTGAACGCGCCAAAAATCGGCAGCTAAATCGGTATCGATCGCGAGTAGGTGAATCTGTTCTTCTTCATCGAATCAAACGAAAATGACGTCATTACGAATCGCGCGCTGCATTTTCGAACAATTTGCGACATTACTTTCACAGAAACAGTTCGAATACGCTCGCAACGAGCTATTTGGATATTGTTTTTTCAATTCAAACTCATACTCGATGTTCCGTTTTTTTTTTCTCGCGCTCTTCATTTTGCAATGTGACACCTTTACCGATTAGCTGGCACACAAAAAACAAGACACAGCGAACAATTGAATTCATTTTTTAAAAAAATTGGAATGGAACCAACCGACCAACTGCAAAAAGTAGCAGAAGACATGAAAAAAAAAACAAATTATTATGATTTCGTTGGACGCAAACCTATTTAATTTGAGCCGGGCCAGGCCAGGCTTGTTTCTTGTGCATGCACTACATGTTCGAATGGGAATCAGGGTAATAATAAATGAGCTGGCATAACACACTCACATGCACTCACATGTAGCTCGTGTACCGCGTATGAGTTAAAGAAACGAAATTATCCAGCACAGAAATATAAATGAAGTAATGCGGTCCCTTCGTCTTCTTCTTCCCCTGTTGCACGATATTTTCATTATTCATTACATAGTAATGTGTGCAGCCAAAGGGAGAAGTGCAACGATTGCATTTTGACATAAATTTCATATTTTCGAATTCATTTTTTGTTTTTTGATGTTATTATATGCCGCCGTTCTCTGCTCTGTCGCTTGTGATTTCGAGCGTGTCCCATCAGCGCTGAACTTGTGCATTTCAAAATGCGCGTTTTGCTAAAGGTCAAATGCACACAAGTGCAGTGGTAGGAAGGGTAACAGCAAGGCTGTACGGTGTACCGAGAGTACTATAGCCGGAGTGACAACGACTGTGCAGAATTTTCATTTCCCGTCGACCATTCGCTACCGTTTCACACATTTTGCCGACTGGACTCGAATGAACACTCTCTCGGCCAACAAATGGCATCAAGAAACCTTCACAAAAAATGTTTTCATTTTTGTGTCATCGCAAATACTGCCGAAAAGCACCAAAAAGATGATTCCGCGGGACGGCAATAGTTCTGAAGGCTCTAAGAGAGCCACGAACGCGCAATGAAGCAGTACGTTCGCTAGCGAAGCTCATTTTGCTGGAGACAGAGATGTATTCACATTTGATGGCAATCGTCTACTTGTGTCGTGCTCGAGCAATTATCCAGATGGGCGGAGCCACACACACGAATGCACGGTCGCAGCACCGACACTCGTACCTTGTACAATGTACACAGAACATGCAACGCATACAACAAAATTGCGTGCACACGGCCGACCGGTCGTCGATGTGCTTCTATTTTCCACACGCCAACGAACAACAACTGGTTTCGGCGTCGATGCAGATCCACTTGTTTGCGCGGCAACGCCTCTTTCACTTTGCTATTATTCCATTTTGCATCGCATCCACGATACGGACACATAGCACACGCTCGATTTGTTCGTTTTTGTTTATTTATTTGGCGCATTGTGTAGGCTAATCCATCGCAAAAACGATGACTTACATTCCAGCTTTTACTTTTCATTTCTCTTCACAATAATCATCGTTCAAGATTTGTGTAATTGCGACGGAGAAAGAAAAAGGAAAAAAAAAAGACATTCGCCAGCAATTGAGGTGCAGTTTCCGAGGAATGGAAATCGTTGAGCGTTATAGATTGGAGCAGTGGAACGGTGACACGCGGCGGCGACTACTCCCATTTGAATGATGCTACGGTAGAGACAACAACAACAAAATCAAACTTATCTCGTCAATCACGAGCTAATCAAACTACTCAACTAATTAGCATGCCCTTGTGGCTAAAGAAACTCGTCCATCACTCTACTCGCCACGCAATTCGCATCGGCGGCGAACCGTATTCGATTTCAGTGTTAAGCGAGCGTATTATTTTTCGTAATAGCGTAATTTGCCCGGTAATTGGAAACGAATAACTCATAAAGATCTACTATTTTCCCCGAAATTCGCTCCGATTCGTCAATTTTGTGGAATGATACACACACGCTAGCACACACAAATTGGAGATGCCGAATTCCTGATGGTGCCGCACCGGCAACAGAAAACATGCCACACGAATGCGCGACGATCTCGACGAATGAGAATAGTATTTATTTACATGGAATATGTGTACCCGCATATTTATTGCATTACATCAACGTGTGCTCACTGCTCAGGCTCACTGTAACGCATAGCCCCGGGCTCAGGTGATAATAATAATAATAACAGTAAGTAATGAATGTGAGCGGGCGAACGGGCAAAGCAACGATCCGCGTTTAGAATTTCCCTCGACGGCACGTGCTGAATGAAATCAGATGATACCCGCCACTGCCACTTCATGCCACTGCCACTGCCACTGGAATGGCGTGCTGCCGTGCTGTGTGTATAGATATACCTACTCGCTGAATGTTATCATGTTGTTGTGGCGCAATCGCTTTTTCGACTCCGACGCTTATGCATTATCGTGTGTATTTGTGTCTTAGGAGCAACGGTTCGGTGGCGGCCGATTCGATGAATAAAAATGATGACTTCGGAATGCAGACGCTCGAAACAAGAATGGATTTTCGTTGCGAATATGTAAATGGGACAAATTGCAATGTGATGACGTATGCAATTATGTTTGCAATGCGACACCTGATACATTTATTCCAAGAGACTTCACTCTCTACCGGTGCATGGTTAAGTGGCTGAACGAATGCATCTCTACTGACCATATGCCAAAACATGGAGGAAGTGTGATCGCCGAACGCGAATCCAGAGACTCTACATTAAACCCATAATTGAACTTGTTCAAACGTCGTCTCGAAATGCCTCTCCATCGTTTCCATTGGATGCACTGCGAATGGACGCTCTCGTTGCATAGAGCTGGAAGAAAATTCGCAAGGAAATCAAACGACCGAAGAGCCAACTTCGTCGATACCCAAATGCAGAACGAGTTCAATTTCATGGAATCGAATGCGGAAATATCTTGATCAGCTTCATTGTACTTGAGTTTGGTGCTTGCAAGACCTTGAACGCACTCACTCCCGTGGCCTTTCATGCTGTCAAAAGACACTAGAGGCACTCGACGATTCGTTCTGATATGACAGTCGCTGTCAAAGTGCTCTGAGCGAAATTCCGTTCGAATGATTCTCACCACACGTTGACAGTTGAATCACGGAGAATACGCGCCGAATTGGTGTTCGTGATTGCATGACAGGCGGCATGAAATCTGTTTCATTTCGATTTCCACGATTCTCTCTCCGTTGTGGATGAAAATAAAGAAAGTTTTTCATTCTTTTCGGCCACATCATCGAGTTTAGTCATTAGCCAATGAATAACATCGATTGTAGATTAAAGATGTATCGCTGAATCGACCCTTTATGTATTTGTGTCGGAAATTCAATATGACAACATGTCAAGCGAACATTCCGATTATCATCTCCAATTTTTCTGGATGCATCGGATTCGATGATACGTGATGGCCTGAATGCCATGGAGTTTATTTCTTTTTTTCAGGTTCAGTTATATAGTTCATTCGTTCCGACCGACATTTCAGCCACCACAGAATTCCGACACAAGCAATAGAGTGGTTCGAATGCAGAGTCTTAAAATGAATCAGCAGATAGCGAATACGCATTTGCTGCTTCTGTGGTTTGATTGAAATTGAAAACAAAAAGTAATTAGATTTTGGCATCTGATTTGCGGCGTGCTGTATTTTGTTAAATTGCAAACCAGTTCTAATCTGAGGTCAGCACAAACTCAGAACAGAGTCGTCCGCTGTGGTTTTCGACTTCTTTTTTCCATGACATCACTTTCGTAGTTGCATGCGTGCCTGACGTGATTGTCATTCTATTAATAGTTCAGAGTACACATACCTACCCGCTCCAAGTCCATTTCGATCAGTCACGAACCTGAAAGGCAGTTTCTTTCTTACCACGTCCACTTCAGGGCAAATTCAGCAGGAATGAAGAAGAGGGCAAGCGAGAGAGAATGGAAACAAACTGAAATTGTATTTATTATTTGTTTGAATCCGAAATTTATTTTTTCCGAATCATCTGAGACATTTATCGGTTCGAATTGATAATAAAATACATTGATTGAACGGCGAACCGGCTTCAGCGACAAAAATCGCGCGTAAAACGAATTTAGTCGACTTCCTCGATGGTTGGGCCAGCACCGCCAGCATTTGGTGGAGCGCCTGCTCCAGCGCCTGGGAAACCAGCTGGCATACCGCCTGGTGGTGCGCCACCGGCACCAGCGTACAATTTGGTGATGATTGGATTGCAGACGGCTTCGAGTTCCTTTTGACGGTGCTCGTATTCCTCTTTTTCGGCGCATTGGTTGGCATCCAACCATTTGATGGTCTCATTGCATTTGTCGAGAATGACGGTTTTGTCAGAATCGGCAATTTTACCTTTCAAGTTCTCTTCGTCCAATGTGGC
>JANTFB010138856.1:0-10802 GCA_026546635.1 Porricondyla nigripennis | reverse complement strand
CGTCGATGAGCACTTTGCGCGCACTTGAACTTGAGTACTGGCTTTGGACTCACACTCGGTTCAAACCTTGATCGAGCATCGTTTTGGGTTTAGTGTTCGTGTAGCAAATGAGTAAATATTCTAGGGATCATGGTCAGGGGTAAATAATAGTATAAACAGCGTATTGGTGAGTTTGATAATTGATTCACTGCTCGAAAATCGTTTCGCTCCAAAATATTTGAAGATTTTTCCGCGTCCTTCTCGATGACTCCTTGCTGCTCCTTTAGCTCCTTCAATGATGTCGCAGTTGAAGAAAAATCATTCCGAAGAAGCCATACTGTATCACACCGACGGATGCTAATTATTCTCTTGCAGCTCCATGGTTTCTCTGTTCCTCGGACGCCAGCGTATCCCATAGCCATAATATTGCATGGCATTGACCTCATGCCGCTTTCGTTGCACAAAACACTAATGTTAAAGAGCTTGTCGCGATGTTCATCGTTCAGCAGTGAATTGCCGTCATCTCTGAGTTGTTTTCTTTTCGTCGAAAGTCCAACACATGAAACCCACTGGCAATATCTGTTGTGATGAATAATATCAAGGCAGAACATCTTACATCCATTCAGAAATGAGAATTACATTTCCACACGAGGATGGCAAGATACCGCGCGAGTCAGAGCGCTATGCTTTGCAATCAAGATTGGTTGCGACAGAATAAAAAACATCAGAAAGGCCCATCATTTTTATTCAACTATAGTATTATTTCTGGTATTCTAGTACTGCTACACCCCTGGCTGCGGTCCTAGTCCAAAGCGTTTCCAGTTGTCGATGATTGACGAGAGCTGCTTGGAGTCCACGAGCACCAGCTCCATTCTTCTCCTATTAGTTCGGCAACCCTGCCATTCGATCGATCCATTGTGGGAGTTTCGGGAACTTTTCGGCATCGATGGGTACGATTTCCGTTGCGGATGAAACAGTCGCACACAAATCGGCAATGGTCATCACATCGCCACACGAATACAGATTGTTTTCCATACATGTTTCCAGGATTGGGAACGAAGTGCACGCGCAAATCTACGGTTACACGTTTAACCAAATCCTTTGGATACAGATACTTGTCAGATTCATTGTGAGGAGGAAACATGGTGAAGATCGCCAATCAAAACGTAGAACTAAATTTAGCAATCACACGCACACCAATTAAAAACAAAGTGATACGCATATAGACGGCCAAGACTGCAGTGTCTGTATCGTTGATGATTTTAGACAGCGAGAATCGCGGTCAAATATGAGCGCTCGGCAATAATGAGTGGGGAAACTGCGTCCCGATACGTGTGTTATTCTTATAAGAGCGTGCAAGCGCGTGCTCTGGTGTATTGCTATAGTACATTTGATTTTTATTGCGTGCTCCAGCAGGTCTGACTTCGACCGAAGTTCGCCGACTGCACAACTGCAACGCAGTAGAATACATGAACTGTAATGCAATGGGAGAAGCGGCGAATCAATGATTTTGATCTCGAAAACTCAATTAATTATTCATAGCTATTGAGGGTGACATTTGCATTCTAATGTGATATTAGCCTTGTTCGCATCTTTAATCCAAAATAGTTTTGGCTGACGAATAAAGTTTCTTAGACCACTTAAAGACTGTTCAGATTCAGAGTTTATCAGACTTTGTAATCGTCTAAATTAGAATTCATCATTCTAGTGATAATAGAATTCCTACCTATAAGGCCTGCCTCTACGTAGTCAGCCCTACGATTGCACGTTTGTCTGATTGTATCGTTGTGGTGTAGACGAGCGTTCGTTTTACGTTTCAGACCGCCGAAATTTTAGTGCTGCAAGAAGCTAGGAAGATGTCAGAGTTCGGTCTCCAGTATTCACACGTCGAATGCAATGATTGATTGATGAGGAAAACGAAAACACAGTCATGTCCAATTATCCATCGATTTTTATTGAAACAAAGTTACATTGTGCCGAGCGAATTACGTGTGATTTGACTAACATTCGTATACTATACTTATTCGAATCGTAGCACCAGTGGATTCCACTCCTCCTTCAAACGTTTCTATCCAATTCAATTTCATTGCGGCGTTTCTTGAACGGAGCAATTGTTTTCTGCCCATTTACCCGATTCTCATCGAAAATTGATGAACCTATCTTAGCTACCTACATTCCGGCATATGTCACCGCATAATTCACATAGTGTCGTATCCACTACAGTGTATGTTGATGGTTTTAGACAGTGCAAATTCCGCTCAATTGTGAGCGCTTGGCAATGATGTGGAAGGAAAAATTGTATTCCATTCATACAAATACGTGCCGACACGAAAGGCTCCCCAAGTGAACTGTCAGTATACGCTAGTATAGATTCAGTATAAAATCAGTATGAATCAATGACTGTAGCACGATGACAAATATGCGAACAATTTCGGAGCCTACGATTTTCACTGAAAAGTTGGCTTTTCTTACATTTGTTCGTACAATCGAATCTTCAACGGAAAAATAGTTTTCCCTGCTTGCCGCTTACACTCGCTGCATTCGAAAGCTTGGTGCGCGTGCGGTGCAATACTATAATACTAAATATGTTATAATACCAAAACGGTTGAGGGGTAATACCAGTGATTTAGCAAATTTTTTCACACTTTTGAACGGCTTATGCCCGGTTTTCCTAGATGAAATCTCGTTGCGAGAAAAAATGAATTCTCGCAGTTGAGCTGCAAGGAATACGTGTTTCTCGCAACGTTTTTATTTCTCACAACGAGGTTTGGTCTAGGAAAACCAGGCATTATCAAAATTGGTCTATTCGAATTCGACTCACTAATACTACATAAATAGGTAATTCGATACACCAAATGCGTTATCAATGTTATCATTTAACCAACCCGGCATTCGACACATCACCACGGCCAATATTTAATGTGACTGTTCCGGGAAAGTGTTCAGTTACACACCGAGAGGTATCGTAGATGCGATTTCATTGCAGTAAATAGTGCTTCATTATTCACCGAAATAAAACTGTAACGAAACTTTCCCATGAAATTGATTTTGCTCTCCCCTCTTGCTATCTCTCCCTTTCGTTTTCAAAACATTTTGGTATTATCTCTGCCCATTATCTAGCTTGCGATTCTACATCAAAGCATTTTCATTCAGTTGACGTACTTTCACGAGTGCTGCTTGGAGTCCACGAGCACCAACTCCATTTTTCTCCTCATAATAAGGCAATTCGGCCATTCGATCGATCCATTGTAGGAGTTTCGGGAACTTCTCGGCATCGATGGGTATGATTTCCGTTGCGGATGAAACAGTCGCCACGCAACACAAATCGGCAATGGTCATCTCATCACCGCACAAATACAGATTGTTTTCCAGATATTTTTCCAGGATTGGCCATTGCACTCTAATCGCATCGATCTTCTCCTCTGGCAATTCAGGGCATTTATAGTAGAATACCCGCGAATACAGGGAAAAAAGTCGTGAGAACAAATGGCCCGCATCGAAGTATAATCGCGAGTCTACGATTGCACGTTTAACCAAATCCTTTGGGTACAGACTATCGTCTGTGCCATACTTATCACACATATAAGTGCAAATCGCATGACTATCAACGATTTGAACGCCGTTATCATCCAAAAAGGGAATAGTATGTTGTGGATTCATCTAGGTTGAATGGTAAAATAAATCGAAATGTCATTGAATTGCTTATTTTATTAATGTACTTAAGATACCTAAAAATAGCCGCGTCAAACTGAACTGTCATGAAAAAGCGTTGGAAATACTTGCGGCTCAATTCATATGCTCGTTCAGGAGATCCCCGAGTGTGGAATTTCATTTTTGGGACAAGTTCACCTGCATACCGAGTGACGTTTGCCACTATACGCAGTTACGCACTCAAGAAACTGAATTCAAATTCGTTCATTTCAGCAGAAAAAATCCTGTGTTCATGGCACGACACTTTTCGAAGGAACGAATACAACATCTGTGCCAACTAGTTGCACTAAGTTGAGTCTATGAGGTTATTGATAGAAAACTGTTCAAAACAATCATCAATTTCCAAAATGCCGCATCAAAAAATTCCAAGAGATCGTCGCATCAAATATTTGTATATTTCGTTTCGCCGCGATGTATTCAAAAGTGCAAACGAAAAGGAAAGGCTGATACAGTTAATCCTCTGGCACAGCATACCAAGCTTTTTTCCGTGACATATACGTTAAAGCAGACGTATCGACATGCCTTGCTCATAACAGACTCAAAGCGCACGGTGCCTTGGAGAGTAATGCCTCGCTGCCTTGTTTGTGAAGTTTTCAATCGGAATGATTGGCAATAATTAGTCGGAAATATGCGTCCGTGAAGTCGTACATACCATAAGTGAGAACTTTTCAATTAAACATTTTTGCCATTTTGGCATAAAAGTTCACACGAGAATAGCATTCATTTCAAGTGATTGTTGTATTGAAATGAACGACTTTGAACGAGTTCCACAAAATTCATTCTCTTGAGTGTGCGCTCACTTCCCAGTTCCCACTCGGTGCGAACTTCCAGAATTATCAGTGAAATGATATAGTTGAGTCGCCCAAAATTCCCAATTGTGTGTGTACGGCTGATATTTGACTTACTTCAATAAAATCAGGATTACGGTGGTCCCCTGCCGACAAATTGACATCCTTAAGCTCCAAATCAACGCCTAATGCGGCTGCCGTTAATAAAACGGATCGACACGGTGGGCTTAACGCTGCATAGTACAAAATCCGATTTTCAGCCATTTTATCGAACGTCTTTTTTAACGATGTTGCTGTTGCTGCTCCGCGAAAATGATTTGAATAGGCACGTTATGCATTTGTTTATGATAATGTTTATTGTAACCTATATTCTATATTCTAGAGGAGGCTCTCAAATCTTCTTTCGGAATGACAGCTGATATTCTAGAGCGCAACATCGCTCCCGTACATGAATTGAAAATCGAAACTCTCGCAAAAATAGTTCTTAGTTTGAATGTTTAACTCCGCTAGCCACTCATGGAATCAAAGATCAGTCAAGTATAATGGAGAAAAAAAATGCAGAAGAATACGAGAACGGTGTATGATTTGCCGAATGGAGAATCCACGCAATGCCAATGTTCGTGCATTCCACCATTCACATCGACACTCAAGCAAAGTACTAATATACTCAATGCCAACTGCATTCTGCATACATTACGAAATGAGTGTAAAAAGAAACGGACTTCATGCTCTCAGAGTTTTCACGTTGAGTCTGCGAGAACTCAACGGGGACTCAACGCCCATGCCATGAAAAAAGCAATAATATTCCATGGAAATTCAATCGATCCAGACAATCGATTTACCGTGATCTTTTTTTGGCACAGCAATTTTCCAAGGCAACGCGATCCAGGAATAGGACTGAACAACGAGGGTGAATTACTCTTTATTCCAGGAAAAGAGTATTATGCGGACTACCCCTTACCGTTTTTCAACGAAAGCAGAAATGCGACTGCTTGCACTGAAATTTATTCACAAACTGAACGCTCAACTCATAGAAATTGCCATTGTAGCTGACCTGCTAATCGATTGTTTACACATCTGGTGGGGTCACACCATAACTGCTCCATTTGCGCTTTCCCTACGAGAAGCGAATGTGAAGTTTTGTCACGCAAGCGGCTAATCAAGCTATCTTCACCTTATACATTTTCCATTTTGAAAACTCAATGCATTATTTGGGCTTAAGGGTAAAGTTATGGAGGTGAAAGCATTCAAATTCGATATTAGCTGAAGTTATGGTAAAGTCAGAGTTCACCAGACCGCTTTGGTACTGGATCAGTGGTACTGAATTTTTTACCTAAGTAGGAGACCCGCCTCTCCATAGTCAGCTCAACGATTGCTCGTTCTTCTGACTATAGCGTTTACGTATTACGCGCTGAACCGCCGAGAACTTTTCGTGCAATGTAAGGAACTAGGAAGATTGCACAGTTTGGTTTTGACACGTCGATCAATTGAGTTCATTGGTTGTTGAAGAAAAACCAATTATTTATCGATTCAGACTGACATTGACATTCGAATACCCAATCGAATCGCCCTCCTTCATAGATCGGTGAAAATTATTTCTAATCACACAAAACATTGAATGAATCGATGAAGCTATTTTCCCTACCTACGTTCCCACGCATAGAAAATGACTGCCAATTGCAACGCATGCGATCGAACCATGGAAGAAATTTCGGATATTTTTCGACATCAATGGCTGCGACATTAGTTTGCGGTGTTAGCGCTGCAATGCAACATAAATCGGCGGAGGTCATCCCATCGCCACAAAGATACAAATTGCTGTCCTAAAATTTATCCATAGTTTTGTATTGTGCACGAATCGCACTGATTTTTGTCTCCTTCAATTCAGCACTGCAAGAGAACAAAACCGGCGCAAACAAAGCGTGGAAGATCGGAAACGAATTTCCCGAACTGATTCTTCCGTTTTGGAAATATAAGCGATACCCGGGATGTAGATGGTTCTGTTGCCCGAGACGTGGATGGGTCCGATTAACAGTGAGATTTATCGGAAACAATCAATATTGTCGATGCAAGGAGCGATTCGAGTTTTTAGAAAGCAAAACTGCTCTCCGTAGAAGAATTCCCGACTTCGATTCTATCGTTAATCACACCAGCTCATCATGAAGACTTATTACTCCGTAGTAGTGAATGACTGAATATTCCAATGAAATTCCGAATCGACATCATGGCTACCCAAGCGAACATCCAGTAATATTTTCATACTGGTTCCATTATACTCAAGCATATTTGTCAAAATGTCATCATCGCTGACGGTGCTACAGTCATTGATTCTTACTGATTTCATACTGAATCTATACTAGAGTATACTGATTGTATACTGACAGTTCACTTGAAAATGTCCTCAACCGTTTCTTCAAAAAAAAAACTATCTTCTACGTTCTAGCAACATCTACTTACTGTTATTTCCTAGCAGATTTGTCCATCACATGGTACATTATTTAAGTATTTTTCGCCACCCAGAAAGCGCGCATATTAAAAGCAAACATAAAATAATATTCGCTATCAAAACCGCCAACCATAAAAATGACTCGTTCGATAAATCATTGATACGATGCCGCGTCATTATTGGCATGTTACACGTGTATATGTTTTCATGGGTCGAAACCGTACCTTGCAACGAATGATTGCATTGTTCAATGCTCACATGGGGTTATTGATTTCTATTTCAATTTAATATCCATCCCATGTTCAGACTCATCATCAAGGTCGGACGAAATGGTTGAGTACAAAACACACAACATCTGGCTCGCTTTCCACAAGTGAAATTAAAAAATATGCGGTCATGAATATCTTATGAAAATCCGGAAGATATTGATTTTTGTGGTGTGCGCCTGACCTCGGCAGCTAATTAGTCCGTTAGAAGCGAAATCATGTGCTCAGTGGTCGAAAATATGACAAATGTGAGAATCGTCATGAAATCAGTAAAGTACAATGATAATCCTAAACAGTTCATACTCAATTGCATCGATTTCATGCAGGGAAACCGGCGTTTATACTACGGAAGTTATACTACTGACGTACTGAAGATCGGAACCATTTGTATTGCCAACATTCTGTGTTGTGGAGCATGCAGAAAATGTAGCCAATGCATCCCCCATTTCATGGTTGACATCGGATGTTCCGAAAAGAGGAGCTATTGCCTAACTCAAGTGTCGCACACCTTAAGAACACTCTCCAGGGTCACGAATTGTATCGCATTATAAGGTCTACGGTCAAATATGCTTTAAGGGGCGTTCCATATTCAAATATATATGAAACGATAATATAGTAAACAAAGACTGCGCTTTCTAAATCAGTTCGCTAAATTGCACACGAAGGCGTGCCAGCGAACGATGGACCGTAGACGTCGTTCGAAGCTCATGCATCTGCGAGCACCAATACTGACTGACTCCGCTGTTCCAGGGACAAGAGAAACAAAATATTGAAGTGATTCGGGGATTCTACGGACACGAAACGCGTGAACAATCTGTTTTGTTTTACATGAACGGAAGTGAGATGAGAAATTATGCAGAAGCAAACAGAAAGAAAGCGATATGCTGTATTTAAATTCTGTTAAGGTGTATTATTGCCCACTGTTCTTATATTGTGTGGTCGCTTGATGGTATATGAGTGGGTATAAGCGCACGCATTGCTTAGTACGAGCTAGCTCATTATCGTTTCACACAATATTGAGTATAGGCCGCACTATAGCGGATGTAGCACAGAATTTTTTATATTGCGGCACGATCCATGTCCAATTGTCCACGCACCACGGTCACTGTTTTGCCAACATTTCATTCATAAATTATTATTTTTTCGATCAATAAGCGAATCAATAAGTGATTCCTTTCGCTGGGAAACTCCAGAAAATTCTTGTTCATTCATTGGTCAGCGTCGCATGCGAGCCATCTGTTCTCCTTCAACACGTGCCTCGGCATCACATTTACGGTTATATCTTATATATTGTATTCACATTCACCATGTATTTGTTTACTATGAAGCGCGATCTATGTTATCCACGTGACCCAGACCAATTAACATGATTCATGATACGAAAGTGTTGCACGATTTATTATTCGCGGACCTCCCGTAATCTTCAGTGTGCCTTCAACTTACCGAAAATGGAACCATCGGCTCGATTAATTCGTTCAGCCCATGTAGATCGTTTGTCACTTTTCCCACTTCTTGTTTTTTATAGATGAATTCGTGAAATGTGTGTTAAACTATTTTTCATGCGACTGTAAATCGGCCAACGGTTTTTCGTTTCTCCTCTATTCGCTCTCGACGTTCCTGGCAAGAATTTTTCCAAAGACGGTGACGGACCAAAGATCATCTTACCATATGATACAAACGAATGGTATAATTGGGAGATCACCGATTCCAAACAATTAGGAGAGAACATTTCTGAACAAATTAAACGAATTCTGTACAATAATTAGTAAGCTGACGAAGGAACGTTATATAGAAATATATGAAATTGGGTTAAAAAAATTAAAATTAAGTCGTAGAGAGAATGACCACTGTAAGTGATCCGGTTTGACCATATGAATTGTGACACATCTGTATATCCTTGTCCAGAGTAGGTTCCTCGATATGCCATCAATCACAATTTTGCGATTCATGCGTTCAAGATGTCTGAATCTTGATGTCGAGACGTCAGGCTACGAATACACCGCTGAGCCGATGCTCAATGTATAATCTAACATTCTTCGTTGCTGTATCGTGCAATGTTTTCCCGAGTGATGAATGGGTCGCGTTCCATGCCTGGGATCATGCAACACGGTCGGGTATCTGAATTAGATTTTGAGTCACTCAACACTGATCCGTATTCATTTACCACTCGAGCTGCCGCAAATATTACAGCATTGCAGTGGTATTTTCGCTAATAGCAGCCGGAATACGCATACGAGCTGTCGATGAGTTCACACTTTGATTTTTTTTATGTCATCGTACAAGTGGCCGAGTGTAGCGCTTTGAATGGTATGCATGCAGTAATGGTGGATATCTATGTGTATCCCATTCATTTTGATCGTGGCCAAGTTTCACACATTTACTTGAGTTAGAAAAGAAAAAGAATCGTTCGGGCACAGTGCGCGCGACGGTCACAAACAGAGCATCTTCAATTAGCACAAGAAAAATGGACGCGAAACCACCGAAAGCGATGCGACCAGCGAGGCAACTGTGAGACAAAGGGAAAAATATGATAAAAGCCTCGTCCACGACATGAATACAGTTTATTCAGTCGATTCGGTGTCCGAGTGCACAACGAGCATTGTTTTCGTCGTAATCGAATAAAAATCGGTCACAAAGCAAACAAAAACCCAACTAAACGCAGCTCACTCTTTGGTATTGGGTGAACAAGAATAAAAAAAAATATTATTTGTAATGTGCTATGTGGTTGCAGTGAACGAGTTCGGTTAAAGAAACCATTATCGAACACAGTGCTTGTGCACAAACGCACCAAAAATAGTCAAGTTCAAGTTCAAACAGAAATTATACTGAACGAATGTATCAAGTGGCAACTTTTGCGCGTGTGAAACCGAAATATTTTCAACGTGACGAAAATTGTGTGCACAGCCGCGATCCGTCCACTTATCCAATCATTCGTTAGGTTCACGTGCAAAACAAAAGCAGGTGGCGAAATCAGCGTGAACCGAACATATCAAAATCAACGAAAATTATGAAGAAGCGAATACTCTTGAAATTAATAGGCAAATCAAGTCATTTAGTTTATCAAATAATTGTCGTAATTTGTTTAGCATTGTTAAGTCTCACACACGAGTCCATCATCGCAGATAACTCAATAGAACAACACACAATGGCGCAAAATCACAATCGAACGCGACAGAGTCGATGTAAGTGTGTCAACTGCACGTGGCTCCGGTGCTTCAACCGAGAATGAATCGTCTTCTCTTTGCCACTCTCATTCTTCACTCAAGGGTTTCCATTTTATACGATTGGTCGTTTTCAAAATGCCCCGTGTGTCGGTTCGAATCAATTGATGGGAACGTGCGTACTTGCCGGTGAATGTACGGCGGCCGGTGGAATCGCAACGGGTAGCTGTAGCTCAATAACACGTCAAGCCGTGTGTTGCGTCTGTGAGTAGACACTGGGTGACGGCGTCGATCAGAACGACGCCGATTTTATGAAACATATTTTGAATACATTTCGATTGTGTGCGAATATTTTAGACCAAAAAACGTGCGGCGGTTCAACGTCCGACAACAACACATATTTTGTGAGTCCAAATTATCCAGGCCTTTGGAGTGGCGGATCGTAAGTAGA
>JANTFB010138745.1:0-10812 GCA_026546635.1 Porricondyla nigripennis | reverse complement strand
TACTCAGTGCAATATGCCTAGAGCCTAACGCCCTGCGATAGGCAAAGTATATACGTTATTCTGCGATACGAGGGCTGGTCGTCTCTAGAGAAAAGAAACCCCTCGCAACGCAACGAAACCCGTAGAAAATAGAATTGAGACACTATTGTATATTATATACTTTGAATCACGTTCGGTCTAAGCTTTGCTACCAATCCACTTGGCAGTCTATTTTCCTTTGTCTTTGCCCGACTCGTCGGTGCCGTATACAATGGCAATAAATGAACGGACATAATTCACAACGTGAACAATTTTGATTTGCTCTGGTCCCCTCTTCCTCCCTTCCTTTCCATTTCATTCTCTTCCATTATTTTTTCCTCGTGTGGACAGCGATATATGGATATACGGATAGGGATAGCGATTGGGTCTCATTTCGCATTCCATGATTCGGTTCCGATTGCTCCGGGCCAGAGACGGTTGACGGCAATAAATTTCTAAATAAGGAAGTTCGTCGAGTTGCTTTCTAATTGGTCGTTTATCGTGTGGCGTATGACCGATGTGTTGTGAATAATGGACAAGACATGTACTCACGCTCATTTTGTTATTCACGGAAATCGGATGTTACTCGAGGAAATGCAATATCCGCTTTCGTTTGTTTGCCCGGAGGTTCGGATAAGAAGTGGAGCAGTTACTCTTGTACTGTGGCCGTAGCCGTGGTCTTCAGTTTGAAGAGAGCTCGTGCACTCACTAAGATTGACATTGACTCGAGTGACGGCGGAAGCATTCTGTCACGTTAACTTCGGCGTCGCCTCGCAAGTGAACAGTGAACGTAGAGTGAACACTCCAACACCTGCTGCGGTAGCTTTTAATTTGATAGAATTTCCGATAGTTCTATATTTATCGATGGGAACGCCCTTTTCACCACGACTTTCCCAGCTCTTCAATCATTTTGTGCGGAATTTTCTTATGGATCATAATTGAATTCACATGGGAAAGATGTGGATCGCTGATGCATTTCGAATATTTCTCAAATACATTTTCGGCACAGCTGGCTGGCAACTCCGGCAGGTAGTCGGAATAGAAAAACGTAGCTGCAGCTATTGTGAGTCTTTCCTCGGATTGAAATTAAATGTATTTGTCGCTTAAATACACCATCGTCGTCAGCAACACGTTTCTCACGGCAACCACATCGTCAGATTTTAATTTATTCGAAGAATTGTTTGTACAATGAATAAAATCAGAAGAAAGTGTTCGAATATATCGGCGCGCACGGAATGAGATATGCATGCGCAACAGCAGGAGTTCCAGCAAATGCAATAAAAAATCGCACGAAACGAAACCAATATTCATGTTCGGCAAACAAAAATTCATGTATCCTGTATCCTGTCATTCACCGCCTCAGCTCATCGCCTCGCATCTTTATCTCCACATCCACATCATTGTGTTCAATATGATGATGGGGTGTGCCGTATGCTTCGTCGCGTGTTCCACTGCCAGCACAATGGTTCGCTTCGGTAAATGTTCGCTCCGAATATTATTTGTTTATTCAACCAAACGGTTTAAAATTTAAATGCCTGCATTGTGCCTTTCAATGGATTCACCTCGATGACGGGGCGACAACATAACGCTTGGCAAACACTTCATCCAGATAGATAAACGGTTATTGTGCACAAAGCAAAATGTTTACCTATCGATTTACAGCGATGTGATGTGATAAACTTATGCATGCAGACATCGATCGTCATCGTTATCGATGGCGGCGGCGGCGGTTCCGTCGCATTTTCTCCTATTCGTTCACAATCCAATACATCTTGCACAATTCATGTATGGAAAACTCAATATTCGATTCAGAAGGTTGCACGGACTGGAATGGATTTGAGGGAATGCGTGCTAACTATGCATCACCACACGAGACACGACGTGTAGGGCAGCACTCTGAAACTGGATCTGGAAGTCCTTGCCAAATTTGTTATTCAGAAAGTATTCGGCGACAGGAAAATATGGTCGCCGAGCGTTAAACCAAAGGCATCCAACACGTGCGCCAAACTTCCAGAGGGAAACATGTACTGACGGGCCACCGCATGATGTATCAAAACAATCTGAATTCCTTTTTTCGTTTGCGCTCTTGCGCCTTCATAAAAATTAAAATGCAGAAATTATTGCCGTTGTGGCGCATTCACGCACGTACGTACCCGCACTACCTCAAGCACATTTCAATGGGCCAGCCCGCAAGAGAAATTCACGACACATGCAAATCAAATGTTCTCTCTCTTTCCACATAGTGCAGGTGGCACAAAAGCATCATCCATTTAAGATGCAGACAGTTCCGGTTGCCGCCAACGACGGCGAACGAATAATCCATTTTCAAATGCCGAGCCACATTGAATCGTTGTGACTCAGCGCCTGACTGAATATTTCATATCGCATACACATGGACGAAATGCACGCACAGGGCACAGCACATACCCGGCGTACAGCATACTCGTATCGCACTCACACTCACACGATGATATAGCATAAATGGTGAATGCACGTGTACGAGAGTCGACGACGCCGACGTCGCCGCTGCCGCCAATGTACGATTGTTACGTGCGAATTATATTTAAATAAACATCACTAGAAAGCAATATATATTTATACATGGACATGGGAAATGGTTTAGAGAGCTGAGCTGCTTGCCAGTCATCCATCTATTCCGTCATCGTCGTCGGAGCCGTCGCCGCCGTTATTCTTCATCGGCATTGCCGCGTCTTGCGCTCCATATAACGATAGACGTTTTACGAAAATTAGAAACGCGCGAAATAAAAAATCCATATTCCATTTGGACGGTCGCCGTAGTCGTCGCCGTCGTTATCGGCTACACGGCGAGGTGAGGGCACATCAAATGGAAAATCTCTTGAGTATTTCTCAGTTGATATTGTGCGATATCTAGACGCGTTGGGCGCGCACACACACAATTACGCGATACGAATCGTCGGCGGACACGCTCGCATTGCCAAAGCGGAAAATCAGATGGATATCTATCCGCATACCATACGACATGACACCATGGTGGGTACGTGTGTGTGTGTGTGCGTCCGGAAATAAAAGTGTGGCTGCGAAGCGAATTTCTCACTACTCATACTCACTCTCACATCGACGCGACTGTATTTTGTTATTGTAGCACAAAATGATCGTTGGTCTCCTCCAACACTTCAAATTCATCTCGTCGCCGAGGCAGCACACACACACACACACTAACATTCTTATTCCGTTACGTAAATATACATATTCGTCTGTTTTGTGCAGTGTAGTTTGGGCTTAGGTATGTAGGCTGGGAACAGATACGTTTGATGCAGATACATTCTTACTGCCAACGAGGTAGTCGGTCGTACGTGTGTATCGTCATCTATGCATTTATTCCGTATGTGCCATTTTTCATGCGAAAAGAGATAATTCCCGGCCTTCGTCACTCGACTCGATTCGGTTCTGTTCAGTCAGCCGCCAGTCCATTAATCTGGTCGGTACTGTTTTCAGATGTGAATTGATAGAATATGCATGATGGCCGGGAATAGAAATTGCGTTGAAAGCGCTACCGTCTGCACTCCAATCCCCACTATATGGAACGATGAAATGAGAGTTGAGTAGAGTCTTCAGTTGGGTTGAGTGGAGTTTGAGATCCCTGTGCTTCTACAATATGCATTTAGCAATGAATTTTCGACGGCATTTCGCCCGTCCACAAGTACATACACGAACACGAGAGGCCAAAGACGAACTGAACGGAATGATATGATAATACAAGTAATAGTAATGAGAAAAAAAATACTGTCCGATCACATGGTAAAGATGAATATAACGGCAATACCGAATGAACGCCGAACAAAAGAAAAGTAGTGGATGCGGCGGCAGCATCGAGCACCGGCCATCGCCAATAGAATCTAATGAATGGTAAGACATGTGCTTCTGCGAATCGTTCTCGGTTCCTGTCGGAAATGGGGACTGGTGAGTGGTGACTCTATCAAGTCGACAGCGAAAAAATGTTTAAACCATCAACATCGTGTGGTGAAAAAGCGAAAACAATTGGAAAATATTCAGGCAAAGAAAATATGAAGGAGAAAGAAGAAGATGAATGTCTAAATATGCCAGAGAATATTAATTTCATGTAGTCTCGTCATTTTCGTCTCTATTCAGAAATGATAAGCCCTAGTTCATGATAATTTTTTCTTTTTTTTCTCGTACTTCATACTTATCTCCCAGCTCCCTCACCTCAACATCCGTTCGACCATTTTGTTGTTGCTGTTGCCATTCTGTATTCATTGTACGGAGTGATTTATTCCGTCGTTGGATTTATCTCGGTTATATGTTATGATGCCGATGCGTCGACGAGCATGAGTGGTCTGACTGTCTGTCTATCTGTCTGTGTGCGTGCGTTTGTACGCAAGGTTCAGGTCGCGTATTATTTTATTATAATGTTATATATTGCGTAAATTATGGAGAAAATATCACAGATTTGTTTGATTTATACTGAATGAGATAGCATCACATTTGGTAGGACGCAAAAATGAATTCTGCTCTCATTGCCTTCGTCGTTGCGAAAGCGCTCAGACGACAGAGGTGCAAAATGGCGAAACAGATAGAACGAACACGCCTCAGTTATGGGTGGCCCGAGCTATGGATAGAAAAATGGGTAAATTGTTGCTGCTGGAATAGAACAACATATACGATGAAATTGGACACCGTCCACGCAATGGGCTGATTTCGATTGCTCCAGGTTCGAAACCTTCGGCGTCGTAAGTGAAATTATTATCATAATGAGCGAAATGATTAATTAGGAAGTGATAAGGAGTGCCTGATCGAATGTACCGGTTCTACGTTATAGCCAAGCCAAGTGAATTCTATTTTTCTCTGATTTTCGTATTCGTGCATGTTGTCTCTTGTCCGACATCAATTGATAATCGCAGCAGGTTGATACTATTCGACCCGAAATGTGAATAACAAAAACCGATATCGAACAACGCAATATTCGCGAACGCCGCAGAAACACCGGCATCGAACCCATTTACCATCGTATCATTCCACAGTGCAAATCTAATTTGCTGACTATTCTCGCTCAGTTGACGATAAAGATCATGAACACTCTATTGGATGACGGTCCTCCGCACGCACACAACTAATGCATACAATCTCGCGACCATAAATAATAACGCTCGAATTTAATAATTAATAGTAATAAATTACAGTTGTTTTTCGAAATTAGGAGCGTACTATTACAGTAGACAGTACGAGTAGTGGTTACTGCCATCCAGCCTCTCTGACTGCTTGTTACGCTACGACCCGCCCCGTACCGACTCTACTCCGGTTTTATGCATATTCAATTCAGTGCGGCAAGCGCATAATAAGCACATGAAAATATTTTTGGCCGAATGTTTTAACAATTTCTGGCTTCTGGGTGAATTGTGAGCCACGCAAACTCACTCTCTTCATCATCATCACCAGCACCAGCATCGTATACAAAATAACCATATGCCGATTCCATAAGCGATCATTTATTCAAATTAATGTGGAGAAAAATATTGTCGTCGTCGCAACGCGAACAACACGAACGGTGCGTGGCGTGCACTGTGTGCATATGAAATGTTGAAGTACGAATGAACGATGAAACGTACGCGCATCGATTATACCCTGCTGCTGCCGCTCATAGTATGCTGTCGCGGTATGCACGTGCGTACTCGCTAGTGTGCTTGCGTCGCGGTTCAGTATAAAAAATGCTATTCAAGCGAATAAATTCATATAAATATGTTTTGTCATCGGTGTTCGGTGTAAATTTGTATTGGCAAATATTCACGCCGCACACAAAACGTCAACTCAACGCAAAGCCTTTATTAATATACACACACGCATGCACGCAGCTCGCAACGCTGGCAGATTCGATAAATAAGCGCGAACAATAAAGTTATTTCTGAATTTATAATTCATTATTTAAATATTATGAATTTATTTTTAGAAATCCCCATCCATGCGGCCAAAACGTATTTTGCCCCAGTGAGTGCTCACGCATCGCATCACGCCGTGCCATCAGGCCATCGTCGTATATAAATTTGAAATATATGTATGAGCCGGGGGTGTGCCTGTGCTGTACACTGTGCACTCCAAGCGGAACTGGGACAAGGGACGTGAATTTCCCGTGTTCGCTTATCGTTCGATGGTAGAAGCAGCGGATCACTGTAGCACGAGGGGATGTAGCTCATTGAGTCATTTGGATTTGATCGGTGAATCTGACGATGTTCATTTGAATCTGCGATTCGCCAGTGATTCTTGCGACCTTTTCGACAGTTCTGATTTCGCTCCGAAACTAAAGTTTGAAACCAACTCAGAACTGTCAAGAGAACCCACATAATAATCGTGAGAGCCCGACCAACGATCACTGAAAAACACGAGATCAATTTTGAATCACTCAGAGAGCTACATCCCCATGCTCTGGCTGTTCAATTTTCGTTGAATGAAAATATCGTCGCAACGCATGCTTGAAAAGTAAATTGGTCGAATAGTGACACTCATCCATATGAAGCGTATTGAACCATGCAGTCGACTAGCGCTTGATTTATCGATTCATGCACGAAAAATCAACCAATGCGGCCAACCAAAATTTACATATACGTATGGTGTTTCCGCAATGAAATAATGGGGATGTTTACCTGCACCTACATTGATGCACGCGCACAGTGCATCAACCTACATTGTGTTTGTGGGTTACATGGCGTTCCAATTCCAATGCGATCGTAAATGAACAGAGTGGATTTATTTGTTAGGATGTCAGAGACGTTGGATATGTGCTGCAATTTCTGGTTAAAAGCTGTCAAACATGTGAAGCGACTTCGTTCGTTAAACAGTGCATCGCCGCGTATAATGGTGCGGTTGATTTAGAACAATAACACTTCGTTCTCATCAATTACGCATAGCAAAAAAAATTGTGCGTCTTCATGACCGACCCTTTGATTCGTTGCGTCCCTCCGTCAGACGCATTGCTTCGACATCGTAGCTTCGAACAGCTCCTTCGCATCGCACTCAAAGTATGATACATTGTTGAACATTTCAAAATTGTTGCATGTACTGTACGTGTACCGTTTACAGTACAAGCTCGCCTGCCAATCGACATAATCCCTGAGCGTTCCATTGAACGCTGCAAATGTACTGGAAAATTTGTGAGCCGACAGAGGCTCCAAAAAACGAAAGTTTGTATGCTCCGGTCTATTCCCCTTCCGCACCTCTCTCTGCCTCCAAAAATGAAAACGAAAATAAGAACATATACTCAGCTTGAATGCGTGCCATAGGCATTGCTCTGAAGACGAAATGGATGAGCACACACGCTCACACACAGATTCTTTGTACATTCTTCGCGAACTCACAATCAGTCCAGCGGGACACAAAATAATTCTCAAGCCGACACGTACCACGAGAGACATGGACTTCAAGGCTCATCCAGGATGAACGATTGAGGAGCTGTAGAGCCCACCAGGTTGCGGCATCGAGTGTCATAACCGCCAATCGGCACGAAGTGCTATGGAAATGGTGCGCAGTGCGAACAAAATAAATGAATATATTTGTCGCTTCAAATCGTATCATGAACGGTTGGATGGTAATTGTTCGCTCTGCCCAGCCAGCAAAATCACTCGTATGGATAGTATTGTAAATGTTTTTACTATTAATTTATGCCAATTGAAGCTATAAATTTTCCGACTGTAAAATTTGTCTAAAAGCATTCGCAAATGAAAGAAGCGTCAGGAATGCGGGTCATACAGAACCTTATGCAAAGAAAGGCGGTACATTATAAAGTGCAGTTTATGTGAAGAATATTATGCCAATATGGCGGCACGCCCAAAAACTTTACAGAAACATTATCCCATCGTTCATTGGGGAAAACTTGCTCAAAATCAGTTATGTAGGCGCTGCTTGCTTTAATTGATTTTCCCATATTGACAAGTTCTTAACAATGGTTATGCGAATTTCATTTATTCAATTTTGAAAACTGCAGGCGATTTTGCTGGCTGGATGTGATTCAATTGACAAATGCATTCGACGATTTGCTGATGAATTGTGCGGAAGCGAAATAATACTTTAAAATGCAATGCCGAGCAGTGATTGAAGTGAATGCCAATATTGATCTATTGATTTTTCTCGATCCTCGGCACAGCGGAAAGCGCGCGAAATGCCCCCGAATTCAAAATTCAATGTTGTTTTTAACACGAATTCCGCTCTTTTCCGCCAATGTGGTGTTTCCACATGCCTCAATTTATGGGGAGTTGTGATGCGAAAGCGCCACGGCAGCGCCGCCTCCCTCCAAATCGATGCATGTCGAAGCGCATTTTCGACGAGCGATTCATTCAATTTTAATTCTGAGCGAGCGAGCGAATTGACGGTTGAGTTCATACAGTTTGTCAGTTCACAGAAGAAAATGGAACCGGATGAATGAATGTAACGAATAAATAAATAAATATCCGACTAAAACGTAGCAAAAGGTTCACAAACGATTTTGGGGTGCGCGCGTGTTTGTTCATTGCTTTTAGTGCAACGGTTAATAAAGTAAAGAGCAAAATAAATACGAGGATAATAGTGGTCGATGTGCGCACACTGCGAATGTATGTTTTGTTTATACCTGTCTCTGTTCACCGCGAATTGCTCGCCCACCACTTTTTCACAAATCGCGAAAACGGGCGACGAAGCTTAGTCGCTGCCAATTGCCATCCGAAACCGCACGAAATGCACTGCGCTTCTCCATAAAATCGAAATGAATAATTAGTCGCCTTCACACGCACACTGTGGGTGTTCGGTGTTCCCATCGCATGCACATTGCACAATGCACGCTCCCATCCCCAATGCATATGGACACATGTTGGTACAATTGTGTTTTTCTCAACCCAATCGTTGGTTCACGGTCTAAGCTCGAATTACACGATGTGAGCAATTGCTCACATTTCTATATATTCTATATATTTCCGTTACATTTCCAATATATTATATACATAATATATGAAATGTGAGCATTGCTCACACCGTGTAATTCAAGCTTTACTCTATACTCGTCCATTTCATCGTTGAACTATGGATGAAAGGAATGGAACTTGTGAGATTTGAGTGAGCTCGATGTGTGTTCGAGCGTTCGAGGGGTTCACGGATTCAGTGGATCGGTGGAACCCAATTTTTCAAAACTCATAAATTTTTCTTGCCATTCACCCTTTACTGATCCATACTCAATTTATTTACTCTGGCCACTACATCGAAACTCAAATATCATTTATCGCGCAGCCCTCAAATGTGAGTACCGGCAGTACCCTACTAATTAGTAGGGTAGTTGAATTATTTATTAATTAGTACTGGTGAAGTGGTTGAAGCGACGAAGGTCGTAGTGGCCGTGGACCATATATCCATCCGTTTTGGGCTTTTCCGATGTACGCTCTATTCTTGCACGGGGCGAATCAAAATTCACTTCGATTCTGTTTCAATGCGAGCTGAATTACGAGCAGGGAAATCGGAAACCGAAGACATTTATTGGAAATGTTCAATTCCACTGCGATGCAATTTGGTCGGGTGTGGTGCGTCACCGGATATTCGCGCAAATGCAGAAAACATGCCAAAGCTATTTCCCGTGTCATCCTCAGCACACTACAGTTCGTCGCAATATTTGTTTCAAATGCACAGCACATAAATATCCGTCACGGAAGTGTCGCATGCGTGTTCGTGGGCTGTGACACACATCAAAATCCATTTGCGACATCTTCCACTCATTCGCACCTCACATTTCCATTTCGGATTTTGTGAAACAATGCAATCGTTGTGCTCTATGAACTCGTGTTTATCGGTTTTTGAGTTTATTTGCATCGGTTATCGTTGTTGTGCCACTACGTATGTGTGAGTTGTGCCTGTGCTCGGGAGCGCTCGCACGTGTGTGTGTGTGCGTACAGGAGGGGAGAAAGTGTGCAAGAGTAAGGAACGTTGAATGAGATTCTACGGGCAAAGTATGGTGAAGCAAATGAGTAAATACACGCCACTTAAGTACTCGAATTGAATTGAAATGAACGGACTTGATACGGCCGGCTGGCGTTCGAGAAAACGATTCGAGCTGTTCGCATTCCCACCTCAAGACTCTACAGTTGTCCATATATTCGGCAGCTACCAGCATCGGACATCTGTCTGGATGGTAGTTACAGTAGTAGTGAATTGCTTGATCAGCACACATGCGCGCTGGTCATCGAAGGGTTGGCACCCCATTGATAAGAATGTGAGATGCGATGGAACGAGCCGATGGATTGTCATCGGCGGTCCATTTAATGATTGCATAGACCATAGACCATAGACGACATCATATGAAAGCTTAGCATATTTAGTGGAAATGGTAATACATGTGACAACAACTACGGTAGCATAATAGGTGTGTGCAAGTACATTGGGAGGGTCGATCCAAAAACAAAAAAGTGCGTCTTCAGAATTGATCGTTATGGTCCAATCTAGGAGCACATAGACCTTTTTCTTCCTCGATTTTTAACTCGCCAGGTTTTCACAGAATTCGAAATCAGTTTGCATGTGCTCTTAGATTGGACCAAAGATCAATTCTGCAGGGGCACTCTTTATTGTTTTTTAATTTCTATGGGGGTCGATCACTCAATCCGTACATAGCAGGATCCACGATCCATTCGACACTTCCAGGGCGTATCGGGACGAAAAATTCACGTGAAGATGTGTTTAGTGCATTTCGGTCGTAAATGTTCAATCAGTGATCCAATTACAATGACTTCAAAGCTTCAAACGTCGTCCAACCGATTCTCCATTTCATATACTTCAATACACTTTGCACTCTCA
>JANTFB010138634.1:0-10818 GCA_026546635.1 Porricondyla nigripennis | reverse complement strand
GTAATATCCGTACGAAGATGTGCGCTCCTAACAACAACGGCAAAACATTTGAGCACTGCCGATGCCGAAGTTTGTGTGCGCACACACATCCATGCACGCCATCGATCGACGTGGCGAATTTCTGTTTTTCGTTGCAAATATACGGCATCGTGCGAAATATCAGTATTAGGGCGGGTCGACCCCCATCCAAACGAAAGACTCCAAACTTTGATGGCCAAAGTTCAGAAAAAACGCCTCAACCCAGCCATTTATCAATTGATTTCATTGAATTGAGGCTCGTTGGGAAGGTCTTGCTCAAACCTTGCTTTCCAACAAGGCTTCATTCGTTAGAATTGTTTAGGAAATAGCCGAATCATAGCAATTCTCGCTCAAGGTACGTGCAAAGAGATCACTTCTTAGTGATTCAAGCCAATCTCTCCTTCTGACGATTTTTCTTACAAAAACATTTTTGTTGTCAATCGTAATCCTAATCATTTTAAAATATCCTCATTTCCATGGATAAAATATAGGGTTAATGGTGAAAGACTTTTTCACACAAAAAGTGATTTTTTTTCTCGCAAAAATAGGCCGATTATTCTCAATTTTTAGCTCACCCGGTTCTTCACAGAATTCAAAACCCTTTGGCGTGTGTTCACAGATTGAACCGAAGATCAATTCAGTGGGGGAGAACTTTTTTCTTTCTTGAATCGACCCACCCTAATAAGTATATATGAATTTTGTTGGCACCGCTATCGCCATTGCCACCGCGACGCTACATGTGTATAGTCTCCATCATATGAAGCTCATGTGCGGCGGTTGTTGTTATTTTTTGTTTCGGTTTTTCCAGATCCATGAACAAATTCGCATGCACGACGTCGGCGAGTGTACTGTGGCGTTGTCGTTGGTTCTTTGGACGAACGAAATGATGGGCGAACGACGCTCCGACTGCCGTTGCCGACGACGAGCAATGAAGGCAAAGTTTTCCCTCCTCATTCGCTCCACGCGCACGTGTGTATGCGTTTGGATATATTTGCGAAATACCTTTAATACACCTTCTGCAATTTTGTCGGTGTCATTCATTACACGAGCGGTAATGAACGGGAATGCACAAATACACATCATGCTCACGCAACTAACCGACCGACCGACCACCGACTCGCTCACACACACACACAGGTAACCGCTTCTACCAATTTCGTAGGACGCTGTTCGCTTGCCGTTCAGTTGGTGGCCGTTTTTTCTCTCGCCACCCGACGAATTCATTCTTTGCGAACCGACGTCGCGGTGGATGAACAATACGTGGCATTGAAACGAACCCTTTGCCGCCCAGTATTCGTACGTCGAAATAAAATCGCAGCACAACGAGTTGATGCGTGATGCAAGGCAGCGGCGGGGGTGACTTTTCAATCTATTTTCGCTGAGCGGCAGCGACGAGCGAAATAAATATAAATAAATTCGAAGGTATCATGTGTCCCCCGTGCGGTGCAGGGTCGTCGTCGCCGCTCTATCGACGGGCTGTACGCATACGTTCGCCCAAAAACGGTAGTATTGGCATCGGAGGATGCGACTTTCCTTTGAATGCGGCGGTATCGTTTCTCTTCTCGTCGTTTTTCTGGGCAAACAATTTCGCAAGTAGGTCATGAGTGGCTGAGTGGGTGCGAGTGTGCCCGCTCCACCGTTGCCGCACAACAAATTTATGTTATTAAAACACATGGAACGTGACACTGACACACGTGGGCTGATTTACGTCTATTAATATCGGCGGAAGATGGCAGCCGTACTCCATGGTGCTCCATATGCTGATGTGTGCGTAGCAAAAACGGAATTGCCAATGGTTGTTGGGCCGGACGCAACGGCAGACGCGTTTGTGGCTTTTCACACAATTCGCGGCGCGCGCGTTCACTCATATTTTGTGTGTTTCTCATTTGGAACCATTTTCTACGCAAATCACCACTAAAACGTTTTCGGTGTAATGATTGAGCCACACCATGAGTCGGCAGGATCGTCAGCACGCCACCGCGTAACGCAAGACTCGGCTGTGCGAGAGCGAACGAGTGGATGAATGGAATGAATGAATGATTACTTCGAATTTGATGGAGACGACGACGACGCCATTCGCTCCGCGACGCTCTGGCCCGAACTATTTAATTTACTTCTTCGGCGTCGTGAGAACGAATTGAAACATACATTTAATGGAGCCTGAATAATTAATCGAACGAATGTTCTTGGATTTTCACCAAATCGGGCGCTGGTACCCTGCCATGCCTGCCATTCGGTACACTTCACTGGAGGCTTGCGGTGCCAGAAGCACACGATAATCATAATAATAATCACACAACGGGATCCGACGCAACATATTTCCACAATGTGAATATTTGGCATGCTGTCGATTCTGTGCTAGGTTCGGGGAATGCGATGGGATGGATCGAGTGCGCGCGCGGGTGCTTCGGGTTGTAATTAATACAAAATAGACAATGGAATATGTGTTCAAGTGTATTTCTGAATTATGCATTATGATGTTGTGAATGTGTGTCGCCCGTCGCCCCGCTCGTCCGCTACAACAATCGCGGAGAGCGCAGAGCCCACGTAACAGCGAACGGGCGACATCGAGTGTTGGGTTCGCAGTCGATTTTAATTAATCGCGGCGTGCATGCATGCATGAATGGCAACGAGCAGGTGACTGAATAGGTATTTCAGGGGCTAAATGATAGACGATGGCACAGGGAAGGCGGAAAAACCGCGGAATTATCGTTATTATGATTATCATTACCTAATATTAAACGATAGAGTCGGTCGGGAAGGCGGCAATGTTCATATGTGAACCTATGGCTGGCATCTGCAGAATGCTGCGCCAAATTGACCTATAAATACATTTTCCCATAAATAATAAAGCCAGAGTGTTTTCCTGTTCGCCGTTTTTTGTTCGCCGCGCTCTCGTTCGGCCAATGCCATTGGGCTGGCGCACCGTTGCTGTCGTCGGCTATTCGGAAAACGATTATCGATAACGATGGCTTCGACGGAATGCAGAGCAGGCGGTTGCTGGCAGCAGCAACAACAATATTCAGACGATATTGATTGATTAATGAGGAAAGTTTGTCGCCGGTGTCGAGTCGACGGTGCTGGTGCTGCAACGATTTTGTCATCGCGCTCAGGCCGCCCTGCGCACCCTTTTTCGCTGAATGAGTCACATTGTGCTGGGCACTCTAAACTAGGAAATGGGAGCGGGGCGTACGGTTGCATCGGCACATAGAGTAGAGTGCACGATACAATGTGGATGTGTCAAGCGAGCGCACGTAATTGACTTTTATTCAAAGTCAATTGAAGGTGTAATTATATTTAGTGTGTGTGAGGGAGAGTGTGCTGGGGCTGGCATTCGCTTCGATTTTTCGTGCAGCGTCAGCCTCACCACTCATGCCACAACAGCCCCGCCATACAGATTGCAATTTTCCAACGTGTCGTCGCATAGCGAGCATCCGATGGTGCAGGCTGCAACAGTATGGCGCTGTTCGCCAGTGAAAGGAATATTCATTCTTTTATTATACATTTTGCTGGCGGAATTTTCTTTTTCTCTGGCGCATTATTATGATTGCCCGATGCGATCGAGTGCCCGAGTCGTTGTTGAAGCCAAAAATGGAACATCGGTTGGTTTGGTCGCACACACTGATTCACTCGCACACAAAAGGAACTGGATTTTTCATTTGGTTCCCATTTCTTTCGTTCTGGTGAACTTGGTGTGTGGCGAAGCGGCCATATAAGTCCTGTGAGAACCTGAATATATTGCGTCCGAATAGTGGAGAATATGTTTGCACACACGACACACTCATGGAGAGACGACAGCGAGAGAGCGAGAGAGCGAGAGAGAGAGAGAGAGAGAGAGAGAGAGAGAGAGAGAGAGAGAAGGAGAGAGGGAGAGAGGAGGGAGAGCATATGACTCACATCAGTTCATGTGTGCTGGGTGCGAGTTGTCAACAAACGATATATTGGCGACACAAACACAGCGCAGCGCACATATGCGAATGTGCGGCCGATGCACGCTGAACGCAAATGGTAAATGACTAAAAATAAACACTCCCATAATTCATTTCATGACAATGAAGTGAGTGCGTTGTGCATTGTCGCCGAGAATTACATTTCCTTTTCAAATTATTGTGCGCACAATTTTAAATATAGCGGCAACTCTTACCCAACCGAAGTTCGGAGTGTGAGCGAGAGAGGAGAAGCGCTTCGATTCTTCTTTTTTTCCTCTCTTTTTGCTCTCTTGTTGACATCCAATGCACATATTATGTGAATTGAGACTTGTAGCGGCGACTGCATAAGATGTGAGCGAAGACGAAAATGGGGAAAAAATAACTGGTAACAACGAAGCCAGCCAGCAACTTGGTGCTGCCGCAGCCCAGGAGCGATAGTGTTCAAAACACACAAAAGAAGAAAAGAGAAGCGAAAGAAAAGAGATGGAAATTGACGAGAGCAACTGCGAGTGCCTGTGCAGTTGTGCACGGTGCAGTGCATGCATTCCGGGGCACTCGATGCTTCTCGTCGACTGCGACGTCGCTTGTTAGTTTTGAACTAGTTTCACAAATTCCATTTTGTTTCTCCGCCACTCGCCTCTCGCTCAACCCAACCTGAATGGTGTGTGCTTTTTATAGTCGCACGTTCGGGTTCGACTCCGGTCCATTCCTCTATTCTCTTTCGGGCGACTACTTTCCAAAGTGCTTCGTTTATTTGATTTTTTTATTTTTTTTCTGTTGCGATTCTATTATTGTTAAAACGCGACGAACCTTTGCATTCGAGAATTCTATTGTGTGGCTCCCAGCTCCCAAAAACTTAATGCAATCATAATAATAAGTGAATATATGATTTTCTTCTCGCATTTTTTGTCCCTCTCCTCCGTCGGCTGCGTCATGCCCGTGGAACCACTTGTGAGGAAATATTATTATTTTTCGTCCCGTTGCTGCGTTCGATGTGTGTGTCGGTCTGAATGGCACTTTTGGCTCTCCATTCTCTGCTGGCACTCCACGCCGGTGCCACTATTATACCGACTACTTATATTCTCACATCGTTCTCATCATCGGCATCGGCATCGGCATCAGAGCGTAGATCTATCTCACCGTTTCAGCCGTATTATTATTATATAATAACCATCGTTGACATTGTCGTCGAACGGGAAAATTAATTTACACAACGAGACGTTCGCTGTCGCCCGTGAAGGCAGCATCGACGACGACGACGACGAGGACGACAACAGACACGCACACACACTCAGATGCACGACCGACAGAATACAATAGATGTTGTCGCTGCTGCATGCAGACCGATAAAAGCGAAGCGCAGACCGAGCGAGCGAGGAAGATTGAAAGGCGCAAAAACGCACCCCGGCCACACACCGAACCATTTCAGAGGAGGTAATTGTGAATGTTTGGCGATGCAGAAAATTGAAATCACTTATGACAGAAGCCGATGTGGCAAACCCAAAAGACTCTTATCTTCAGCAGATTTACCATTTTCCATTCGTCGTCTCCTTAATATCCGCACACTGACGACTGAACACCGAACATTATTAGATATTTTTTCCCATTGGCGGGCTGCGTCGAGCTATCCTTTTCTCATTCCTTCGGTTTGCAGGCGACGGGAACGGTTGCAGTGCCACGAATCCGTCACCGAGCGAACGCACACCTTCAGTGGCGCTTGGCGCACACAAATGTTCGCTTCAATTCATCACTAAGGAGGACGAGCGAGCGCAAGAGTACCCCATTCGATTATATGTGAAATAACTTGGCGAATGAATTGATATTAAGCTGCCGCTGCCGCTGCCATCGACCGAAAATTGTCAAATTGATGGTGGCGCAACTGGCAACCGCAACGATGCCAGACCGTGGAATCGTCGAGTTGAAGCATAAAAATTGGTTAGGTAAATCGAAAAACAGTTTATCTGTGGATGGCAGCGACACCGAACAACACTCCATTTCTACGATTCGAGGCCTTCACGACTCATTGGTGAGAGATGGTTCGAGTGTGTCTGGCTGTGTGTGCGCCACATCTCAATTCCTTTTTGAAAAGATCTTTTCGGCACATACTTCGGCATCAATTGAATTCGGGAAACGCTCAGCCAGTCGCCGCACCACCTAATGCCATCCCATCCAAAGCAATTTTAAACCGCAAGAAGATAAACGCAATAAAAAGGAATAAATGAAATGAAATCGAGGAGAGAATTCGAGCGTCGGTGGAAGTGATGGTACGTTCCGGCGGGAGAGAACGCTTTCCCAGCATCGACTAATTCGCCTCAGTGAGAGCAGATGATACCGAGAATATAATAATTCAATTCATTCCATCTTTGACGCAACGCTGCCGTCGCATTCGGTCCCAACATGAATGAGAGCGGCCTCTTCTTCGTCCATTTCTTTACTTTCGACTGTCGATCTCGTAATGCGTTCAGACAGATTCTGCTTGGCAGTCACTGAAGTCGGCGAGCCACACTAGTCCGACGACAGCGAATCTCCTCGTCCTTCTCGCTCCTTCTTCGCGTCTCGCTCCCCAGTCCATTTCAATGGGTTGACGTGCAATCCATAGTTCGCATCATTCGATTCCCGGTCGGCGGGTGAATGTCGACGTTGGCGTTGACTTTTCATTCCGCGTCTGCAATGCGAAATCACATCAGAGTGAAATCGAGTACGGTGCGAACGCATCATGATATGAGCAATCAAATGCCCGTTCAATTGGAGTCGACGCAGTTGAACCTTCGTGCACGCGCAACGCAATCGATCAAACGAGCAGGGGAAAATGGGAATCCATCGCATGTGAAAACTGAATGTAATTTCCCCGGCGCAAAAATCAATGGTGTCACCGACAGCATCATCCACCCGTGACGATGAAGATAGAAATTAATTTTTGATTGATTCGCTCGTATCAGATATGCAGCATGCACCCGATCGACCGAATACGCCCCGGTTGCCGTGTCGCACTACAAATCGTTTGATTTGTGATGGCACACAATGCCACACATCCGCACGATGCGCCCGTAACGCATTACAACTTGTCTCAATTTGGTTTTTCGGTCGCGTTCGGGCGCTGCACAGCACACAGTGCACAGAACTGCAACTGTCGTGGCTCGACAGTTCGAAAGTTGCACGATTGCGAGCGCACCCAACCGAAAATCGGAGCGACAATGCTACAAAATTGGTGCGCCGACAAATGATTTATGAATTCAAATGTTATGGAATTCGGGCTCTCGGCCACCACGACAAACGGCGGAGAGTGCAGTTTGCCACGATGGCACGTTCGACTGCGGTGCGGTCCACTTGTCGGTTTCGTTGAATAACATCAACGATGTGCAGCCACACGCACGCACGTCGCACACTCATACTCTCAACTCTCGTTCGGTTTTAGTTTTGGGCGTCCGCCATCACGGTCGTTGCAAAAACCATTGTCATCCAGATGCAGAGTGCTCGACTGCTCGGCTGCGCGCAGTTGTTATTCAAATGTGGATGGCGTGAAATGGGCCGCTCCGACACACTCGAGTAGCGGTGACATTGTTCGAGCGACCAGCCATCGGGCACGCCCAATCCGCACATGCCACCACACAGCGGCGCAATGGTGCTCGAAACCGGCCAACACTGACAACTCGGGAAAACTGGAAAACGCAATTACGTCGTACAAAATATCGCAAAGTCGTGCTCATTCTGGTCTCGCGTTCGCGTGTCCCGAATGCACCCTGCCAGATGCAAGTGACCGCTCGATTGACTGCCGTGGAGGCGACCAAATGTGGACGAAACGGAAAGCGATTCATCGCTGCCGATGCATACGTTAGAAGGTTACGCCGAATGAAATGGATGAATGCGAATGCCATTCTCGTCAAAATGTTGACATCCTGTTCGTATCGCGCCTAATTGAAATATTTATTAGGCGGAATATGGATGCTGGGGATCGATGGGACATCGCCACGGATGGCGGCAGAGGCAGAGCGGATCGGCATGAATTTGCTCTTTGTCATGCGGAAATCGGTCGTCCAGTCGATGCGTAACGTTACGCCGACCGATGGCGGACCCTTTTGTATCCCATTCGAAATCGAAGAGCGAATTCGTGCTGTTTTTCTTCGTCTCCGCGTCGATGGACCGCGCGTGTGTGGCGTTATCGCGTCTAATGGGCAGTCCGCGTTGCCACGAAATAAATAATAAATGTGACGAGTTGGCGGAATGGTTCATTCTCTCGTTCGCTCTCCGGCCGCACACAAAAGGACGTCGTCCATTCATTGTGCCATTCGGAGCCGTCCGAATGTTGTGAGTCGATGCCAGCCCAGGCAGTCGACAGCGATCCGAGGCAAATGGAGCTCACATCCAGGCGAGCGGGACCAGGACGCACCACACATGGAAGTAATTACGACTGAATCGGGCACACTTTTTCCTCTTCCTCCGGCTCACCCCAACCCCTCTTCCACTCGCTGCGAACTGTTCTCAGCGAGCCTTTGCCTCGCACAACTTTTTGCTTCGCTTTTGAATGATATTCCATTCGTCGATTCGCGTTGTCATTGCAGGCGCGCGCACGCACGCATTCGCCCAGAATGAAATAATGGCCAAATGGAAGAAGCAAATTAAATTTATTTAACATTCCTGCTTCGTTACGCTGCTGCTCAGGCTCCGGCTTCGGTCGACCAACGCAAAGGCAGACAAAAAAAACACAAAAATTTAATTATAAAATACAACATATTGAGTGGAGCGACTGTGCGCGCCGACATGCCATTTGGTAAGGGGTTCATTTTCGGTGATTCCGAATCCGACGGCGGCAACGGCCGTCCAACGTGATGGAAAATCGATTCACGAATGCAACCGAAATCCGGGAAGGAAATTGGATCGGAACATTGGATCAAGTGTGCGTGTTCGGTGTTCGCTCGAATGTGCTCGATGGACGTGGGGCCAATTGACGAACGAGCAACGTGTATGTGCAACGTGCATATCGCCTCAAATTACACGAACGCCGTGTCGTTACAATAAAATGTCGGTCAGAGTCCGGTGTGCGCTCATGCCCGTTGCCGTCCACTGTCCATCCCATCGACAAATGGGAGGTGCGAGCGGCCATCGATATAACCCAACGCAAAATCGATAATTCAGATAATGCGATACAAATGTTCGGGGTCCAATAACAATGATCGATCGACTTTCGGTGGGCTGCAATCAGACCGGAATTGTTGGCGAATGCGATATGCTGCTGCTGCTTGCCAAGTGAACGCGCATCGAGGGGAAAATCCAATAAATGCGTTCACGAGGGGCGGCTCGATTCGTCTTTTTTTCCGATGGATTTGCTTCTTTCCAAATTTTTTTCGCATTCTAATTTTGTTTGTTGAGATGAATTGCCGCCGAACGAGAGCCGAAAAGTAGGTGAAATGTGTTTAAAGCATCACTTCGTCCCATCGTCAGCGTCGTGTGCCGTCGCGCGACAAACGAAATCAATGGAATTCGTTGAGTCGACGAGACCGGCCGCCCTGAATGAAAATTGCGTGCCAACTGAATCGCTCGAATCGTCTGAAGTCTTGACGACGACGACAGCGACGACGATGTCGAATCGAAAATGAAATTCCATTCAAGTACTGATTGTGAGACATTCGGCAAAGGGAATGGAAAAGTTTGTGAGCGAAAGATAGGAATCAATTTTGGTCGTTGGCATGTGAATGAATCGAATGAAGGGCACCCACTCGCATCGGGAACGCGTACATTTCTGCTTCTCCGAAATCGAAGTGGCTCTTCGCCCGGTTACCCTCTGCTCCGTCGCTCGCATTGCGTTCGCGGCAATCCGGACGAATGGGACCGACGACCGAAAAAAGCCAGCGAAATGAAATTGATTTAGCTTATAAACAACGAAAACATATTTCAATGAAATTATAAATAAACAAGTTGCGGCCGCTGAGTGAGTGCCACGAAACGGTGTGCTTCAGAATATCAAATACATTGCGTTCGATAAGTGCCGTCTTGATGGCCACGCCACACCATGAAAATGGGTTTCCACGTTCATCGATGCGCTCGGAATCGTCGTCGTCGTGCGGTGCGGCAACGGCACGGCTCTTCTGTCTCCATTTGAATTAATTTTCATAAACGAAATCGAGAGGTGACTGGTGGCAACCGGTGAGAAATGAGCAGTGTGTACCTTTGATAGACGAAAAATTCCATCGGACAAAGCCATCGCAGTCGCGAGAGCCACCGACGAAGAGCATCGACGGTGCTGCAACATGCGCGTTTGATGTTCGTCGACAGCCGAGTTCCACGAAAATCGCATTCACCCGTTTCGACGGTGAATCGAATCAGAATGAGCCTTCACATCCAACATGCCGAACGCATACACGCAGTCTCCATCTCGAGTGTCATTCAGACACGAGCAGAGTCGAGAACGCGCCGGCCACAATTTGCCTTTTCTCGTTTCCGAAAAGTCAATGTGGCGTAAATCGAACGGAAAAATTCCGACGATGGTCAGCGTGGATGCGTGCGGCAGCGTCCGTGCGTGCCTGCGTGCGTGTGCTGGTCGATCGCGTGCAGATAATCGATTTTAAGCAGCGCTAGACATTAATCCAGATGTAAGCCATCGCAAATGGGCACATTTCTTGTTCAATTTTCATGTTTCATTGTAACCACTTTGTGTTGCGCAGCACTTCGTTTCGCGCATTTAACATGTTCATTTGTGGCCATCGCATTTTCACGGGTTTTTTGATGTTGCCTTTTCCATGCCTTATCTTCTCCTTCATCGGCGGCGATCGCCCCGAACTTCGTTCGTGTTTCATTTTCTTCAATTTCTTCAATTTCTGTAATTTAATCGTTGTTTCATGCGCGAACATTCGTCGATTGACATGCATTTATGTCA
>JANTFB010138411.1:0-10821 GCA_026546635.1 Porricondyla nigripennis | reverse complement strand
TATTAATTAAATAGACGTCCGCTGCTTTTAATTCAAATTAAGTATTGTATCGATTCGTTGCCGTGTGCTCTTCCGTATGAAATGGTTTATCTTCATATTTTGAATATTCTCGGGCCGGCTGGCATAGCGGTTCTCTAAACGTGCCATTGTCTTCTTGGAGAAAGTCTTTCACTGAAAATCAACGCTTGGTTCACGCTGCGAAAAATAACAAAACTCGATGGCATGATCTATGCGACATTTAACCACAATTCAGCCTGAAAAATGCTCTTCAGCAGACTATTTTCTCTGCCTGTTTTTGAGGGCGTGTTTTTCTTTAAATTTACTTCTACGAATTTTTCGTTTGATCAGCATCAATCCATTGACATAGGAAATAACACGAAGTTAGGCGCAGGCTCATGAGTATGAGTAATTCAGGTTTTCGTGATCATCGGACGTTAGAAATGTTAACAATTGTTGAAACACATAGTGCGAATATTATTTTTGAATATTCGCTATAGCACTAAGGTAGATTAAGGATTCAATTGAAATGAAGCCCTTTCGTTCCCGGACGTGATTTGTCGGAAATTTCCAAACGAGAATCGAGAATATTAGGTGATTTTCGACAGTGGCCCAAGTTCTGTGGGAATTTTGTACATCTATCGCGTCATTGCTTACAAAAATGATCAAATCAGTCCAACTGTATTGCATACAGGAATTGCGAAAAGAAGTTGCTCTCGCCGAAGGAACACATCTTTGACTGAATTTTAATGATTTTTCGATTAGGAATAAGGCTAATGTGAACTATGAAGTCTCATCCGCCAAAACATCTAAAATTAATGAAGAAAAGAACATAAAGTGATAGAATAAGCTGCGAAGGCAACGGTATCAATGGATTGCCGCATTCGTTGCTTGGTTGTTTCCTCAGCATCGTTTCTGGATAGTAACGATGCTGAGCAGCAAAAGCAGCATCAAACTGTGATTGATGCGTGATGCGCAACCGATATGTTTTAGTTCATTTAGTGAGTGAGATCCGAACTATTCCACTGGATGAATAATGTTCAATGAAATATGTCAGATGTCGCACTCTGCCCTGAGTAGTTCTCATTCGGCGCTTCGGTTTCGATACAATTTTTTCCCTTGGCAATTCAATGATTTTGAGCTTTTCGCTGAGGTTCCAAGATTCGCTCCCTCATTAATTTTGTATACGCAATTCAGTCGCAAAGTTGCAGTCCATTTGAGCGTATTGTTCGGAGAGTGTGCTCGAATGGTGCATCGCAACCTGATATAAATTAATGTCATGCGTCCCGAAGCCCATGAAATGCAACACAAGTTCACAAGCGCATCGCTTACACAAACGCATCTCGATTGGAAACCAATGTGTAGTATGCGTGTACAATGTCTGCGTGCTCTCCTGCTTCAAATCGCGAGAAGAAGAAAATCAAGAATCAAATCCTTTGCGCTAAACAAATCCATCTCTTTTCATCAATTTGATGATGGCTCTGTTGCCTGCTGTGACCAACCACAGATGCTGCGTGTGGAGCGAGGGACTCGGGATATCTCCTATCGTCGAACGAAACCGAAATGCGGAAATATTAGCAGCAGGACACGAAGGAGGAATTAGATGACGACTAAGTGCGTTCGGGCACTTGCGTTTCTTTTCACCTTTCGGAAAATCCAATAAATACTTTCTATAAAAATATTCGAGCCAATAATAGCAATAATGTACGGCATTGTGTAATGTGTGTATATTTTTCACTTTTGTGTGTGCAGACTGCAGTGCAGTGCAGTGTTTGGTGTGTGGACGTGTGGTGCACCGTGCTGGTCTCCTTCAATGATTTGTGCGAAATGTCAATGCTCATTGCCGGTAATCCTTTCGAACAACAACGCACCGAACGACAACTAATCCGAGAGTGAGGCCGAAGCGGGAAAAATTCCCGTCACCTCAAACCCAGTGCCGGGACGCATGTGCGCTGCATAAGAAATTAGATTTGACGACGAAAATGACGGCAAAAAATGGGAAACAAAATAAATGTGAAATATGATGTGGATATATTCTTTGTGCCGTTTATCAGCCGATAGAGAGATGAAATGCAGAGACCGGCGTGGCAGGGAAGCAAATGGCAGATGGGAAAGGGGAAAAAGAAATGCCGGAGTACAGACACGAAGGTGCATCAACGGAAAGTGTCAGCCGAGACCGACTTCTCTAATCGTGCTACAACAAAACGAATCCGGAGAGGGGATGTCGAATTTTATTTCATTCCTCTTTCTCTCGGTGGTTCTGAATCGTCTTCTTCCTTTTCTTCTGGATTTTCTTTCGCAGCAGATCGGCTCGGACTCGGATGCATAAAGTGCATTGTTCGCGATGCTGCACCGTATCTGCATTTGCCATCTTCGTGTCCCATGCCCCTTTTCCTCTGCGTCTCTCACTCCATTGTTGGATTAAACATTTTATTTTTATTATGCACTCTGTTGACGTTTCAATAGATTTAACCGCAGTTAAGCTCCTTTTAGGAACCTGCCATGGACTACAACAAACTTACCTATGTATTCTGCGCAAAGAAACGACGAATTGAAATTCGCCTTTCTGTAATTGCTTCTAATGAATTGACAAATATATAAGTGCGTATATTCCAGTGTCATTTGCTCAGAAATTCACTGGAATAACATGAGAGTGTCGATTCCTGTGTATTTCTCCGGCGAACACAAAACACTCACAATGACACACACGGATCGTGCACATTCGCAAAAAAGGAAGAAAAGAGAAATCGGCCACGAAGCACTCATTCCGAGTATCGAATTTTCTATGGGATTCTCGTGGCGGCGATGATGTGTGTGTTATTGCTTGGGCCGGAGCGAACATTTCCCGCGAAACGAAAAGTGAAAATAATAAATAACAAAAATATTTTGTGAAATCGCCTCGGGTGTTTTGCGTGTGCACTCAGACGACAAGCATGGCATACGCTGTTCCGCATAGTTATTTCAATTTGATATGCTGCATTTATATTGTTCGGATTTCGCTGATGATGGATGAATTATTAACAGTTCAATAATCTCGTTCGGTCGAATCGAGTCACATTCGCATTCAGAAAACAGAAAACAAAACATCGCCAAAATAGCAGAAAAAAGTCGACTGCGAGACTGTACCGCGCTCTACACTCCACATCACATCACATCAATTTATTGTTGTATAATCGCGTACTCGCTTCAGAAAGTCGTTACTGTTATTGTTATTGTGTATTTTCGTTTTTTTCCTCTTCTTCCTTTTTTCTTCTCCTCATTTCGTCTCAATCGATGCTAACAATGGGTGGATGGCTGGCATTCGTGTCCGCGCCACCAAATACAATGCAATAATTGAGAGCTGCTGCCGCTGCTGCAACCCTTGAGCAATTCATTCGTTCCGTTTGGTGTGTCAACGAGTGAGCTGTAGTTCGTGCGTCACAATTTGCCATGCATCTTAACGGCGCTACTGCCGACGACGATAGCTTCGCTCAGAGCATCTGAACGATATCCGTTCTCATTTGCACTTATCCGTACGCTCTCCTTTTTGGCGAATGCATTCGACGGATTCCTGTATCCTGACGTCGTTGTCGTCTTCGCTTCTTCTCTTTGAGCCATCGAAAACAATAATAAAATAACAGCAAATAATGACTTCGATTCCAGAATTTAATTCTCTTTGATTGTGTTGACTTTTCCGTGACACTCGCACTCGAGAACTCGCATTCTCTTTCGAGCACAGTCTTCCATTCCCATCGAATGCTACATCAGTTATTAAAGTAATTCGTATTCTTCTTTGATGGTTTTGAATAAAAACGCCGTACACCGCACACACACTCACTCACTCTATATATGCCCAATGCCCAATCGTTCAATCGTTCAATGCTCATGCATAATATGGTACAGTAGGTAGTCGCTGCTGTCGTACGGCCTGTACTGGCAATGGCAACGCTGTGTCGAACGTGCACGCATGATGACGCCGGGCCAATGCAAACGGGCACAATGAACAATATCGAAACGGAATACGCCGCACACACCGCATTTTATAGTTTCCCGAAAATGGTGCCGACGACGACTGTATTGAGTAGACAACAACAAAAACACGCTCCATACGGAAACTAATTTGCACTAATTCGATCATTCTGGTTGAAGAGGCGACCGTGTGCAATGCAATACATAATCACGCACACAATCGTCGCACAAAATCGAAACTGTAAATAATAATAATGGATAAATGCTGCCGTTTACTTATTATTATTATCAATTCATTTGTTTCGGTTGGTGACATTCGCAATTGTCGTTGGCGGCGCCCTCTCATCATCGTTCGACGCGGACACGCGTGCAACGAGCCGAATGCGTACCAGCAGCGTGGCGGCATGGCACCACACAATGGATCGAATTCGTTGCACGTCGCTTGGTGAGAGCAGCCGCAGATCAAGAGACTCGTTGACAATTTTTTATTGATACTCGTTAATGTTACATTTAGGCCACAAATCGCATCAACATATTGTCTATATCAAGATGCAGGAAAGGGCGTTGAGACGGGGAGGGGATGCGTTGAATAAAGATGAAGACAGTCGCCGTAGTGAACACCGAATGATATAGTCACATTGGGTTTTGTGCTGAAAATAGTATTTTAACGATTTTGTGATTCGTTTGATCGGTGGATCGGCGATTAGTTGAGAGTAGATGGTGACGATGAACATCTGGTGTTGATGGTAACGATGACCTCTCGGTGGTAATTTTTTCAAAATAAATCCTGGCCGACGCGACGACGTCCTTACGCTTCATTTTCCGGTTGGATTTATGCGAAGGTTAGATTCTCTATGCGTTTTTTATCTGCGTCAAAATGGGATGTTCAATAAAATGGAACTTATTTCAGGGACTAGGAGTAAGCATGCACTCACGCGAGAAAAAGTATACGAAACTCGATGAAAGTAGTTGAAAGTCGATGAAATGAACAAAGTTCATTTATTTTAGGAGTTCATTCGAATTTTAAGCTTGCTTGTACGGTGTTTTTGGTTTGCTGACATTTTCTCTATAACAGACCAGTGTTAATGACATACATATATAATACACACGGTTGCGATTGTGAAACTCCCAACGAATAAAATGTGTTCACTCCATCGACTTTCGACTACTTTCAGCGTTTATCATTCTCCTTTTCACGCGTGAGCGTGAGCAGTGATCACTAATGAAGCAAAAACCGTAACTGCCTCTCTTTCGCTACTCTCTGCACTCTGCCATAGAGTGTATGCGTGCGAGAGAGTCAGTCATCTCGCGTTGACCAATCAAAACTTTTGTCTGATCTTCCGTCAGTCGCAGCGAATATTGCTGTCCCGTAATCAATTACGCATAGCGGGGGAGTAAGTCTCGAAGGATTCCGAGGTCCATTTTGCTTACTTGGAGTACAAAAGGTAGCCTCGATTTTTACCCGGAACTTTACGAATTTCACACGTAAATTTCGTTGTATTTCGGGTGAAAATCCAGGGTGATTTATCTCCCATTGCAGAAAATGAAGAAAATGGCCTCAAGTCGCTGGACATATCAAGCATAACTTATCTGCAATAGAATTGGGGCAAAAATGGCGCACTGGTCTTATCAATCGAGATAATCATTCTTTCTGCTGTGAAACCAGCGGACGGGTCACGGGACCTTTCGTATCGTGGAGCAGTTTGCCCGTTAACCGTACTTTCCGTGTTATACATAGATTTAAAATAAATACACGATGGTGTAGGTGTAGGTCCAGATGATCGCAGATCAAAGTAAATGATGAATAATTGCGCTCGAACTTTTTTTGTGGTGAAATCTGGCTTTTGGGCATTAAATTTGGCTTTATTGGCAAAGCCGAACGGGTAGGAGATGTCTATCATGACAAATCACTTTCGCATCGCCACGCAATTCTCACCGCATAGGTAAGGAAACAGAATAAGGGATTCCGTCTCGTTTCTCATTTCTCATATCTCTTTATAATCGCCGCAAGTCACTCAAAGAATTTTCAAATCTGCTTCAATTTCAAGGTGAATGAGAATGAGGCCGAATAGTTCCATTTTCCACGAACAAACAACTAATGCATAAAATAAATAGTTCGATTCCCACTGATAAGGAGCCGCCGCCCAATACGAACGGATTGAATTTCTAAAGATTCTTCCGAAGCGGCATTTTCAAACTGTTTTCAATCGTTTCGAGTTTCAAGAGAAAATGCCGAGCGTAGAATACACTCCACCATGCCAATCCCAATGAACACTTTGGCAAATCGGTGGAGCACAACAACAAAAATAACAGAATAACAGAGACATGTGCGTTCCTTACCTTTCAGTCGCATCAAAGTGCAGCGCGATTCGGATTTGACCTTGTTCTGGGGCTGCGAGAGAGTTCCGGTAAGACATTAGGTATGGACGGTTGTGGTCATTCAATTTATAATTCCTTTATTCATCAATTTGAAACTTAAAATGTTGAATGTTACTAAACAATGCATTGTGTTGTGGGTTCCATTTCTTCAATTTTTTGGTTCCCTTATTGAAATATATAGATCCATTTACTTTGATGCATTGGCCGCATTCATAGTCAAGACGTCATTAAGTGTGTCTATCAATACTTAGTATACATATTTCACTCAAAGATATTACATTTATGATTGACGAATTACACATTCTATAGATTGATATATCGTACGATGATCGAATGAATGCACTCCTTCCTTCGTGTAATGCATATACATTCGTGGTGCACCTTATTTTAGTTGATTACTGTTGAAAATGGGTCTCTCGAAACAAAATGAAAATGCCCGTCGGAGTATTGCTCTCATCAAGACGAAAAAAAAGTTGACGAAGACGCCACCTAAGTCGAAGATGACGATTTAGATTTTCCGCCACGCATATTTCTCTAGGATCGATTGAACTGATTTAACTGACGCCGTCGGCAATACCTTACTTGATAAGAGCAATATTTCTCCAATACGGACTTTGCCTTTGCTTTAACGGTTTCAGCTCGTTTTTCAATTTCCGATTTTTTGCACCTCTCAACACGAAGGCTACCATCCTCACAGGCACTTTCAGCTGTTATCGAGAATTATCAAATAAAATGAGGTGTGCGAATAGCATTCACTCTGCCTGTGTCGAGCGCCGTAGTGGCCATGCATGATCGCATGAGCTGGTGTCGGCGCCGATACAGGCTAGTTTCGATTTTTTTTCAGTTGTTTTCATTCAATCGAGTCCGGAATCGTTCACTCGTCTTCAATTAACGATATTTTCATTGGAAATGAAGTGTACGAAAGTCCGAGAAAAAAATGAAAAATGAAGAGAACAGGAAACATATTTCTTAAACAAGAGGTTGCCGTATAATAGTATGTTTTATTTACATTCTTACGTATGCAAACGGATGCATTTTGCGTTTTGGGATCCGTTCCATTCAGTGTAAATTGATTGAATAGAGAAATAATGTTGTTAATGGACGAGGATGAAGTGAGAGATGCATTTCTAGGTTCAAATTAAATATTCTGCACGTTTCGCCGTGTGCGTTCGCGGGCATCACGCGGCAATTCATGGAAATGGAAATCGAATGCGAGAAATTCACATTTAAATGTCGGACGCAATGATTTGTCACATTGCGCTGAGATTCGTTGGCGACGAACTATGGTTTGGCGTTGTCGAACGTGGCGAATTCATTGCGTGCAGTGGAGACGACGATGGCGTCGAAATATCGTTGATTTGATGATGATGATGTTGATGATGGTGGTGATTATTGTTATTGCCATTTAAATTATGATTATTGTTGTTGTTGTTATTGTTGTTGGTTAAGTGTTTTTGATTATTTTGTGATTGATTTTGTTGCGCGACGGCTGCGGCCACCATATATTGGCCATAATAGCGTTCGACGAGGATGCGCGGATCGACGCTTGGCCAGCCGGAGCCGGATGGAAAATATGGAAAAGCTGATCCGTATTTGCCATCGGCCAGATTGGGCAGTGGAGAGGGCTGTTGTTGATGGGACGGCGGTGCCGTGGACGTTGTCAGTGGCTCGAGCTTATTTGCACGATTCACATGCGCCCCGATCGACGTTTGATGCAGCTGAGTCAAATCGTCCTCTGATTCGGTCAGATCACAATTGGTCTGGATTTGATAGTATTTCAGCGATTGCTGCTTACCCAGCCCACTGTGTTCGCTCGGTACAGTCGGACTTCGGGCATTCACTTTTTGGCCGCGCGGATTTATCTCGTCGCTGAATAGAATCAATTTTTCTTTGCGATGATCCGGTTCGTGGTCGCCGCTATCTTCGACGTCGATGTCCTCGTCGATATCGGTGCCCGCATTGATCGGTGGCGGATTTGTATCGTCCGATGAATCGTTCAGCGTGTGGTCCGGTGCGAGCAACGAGGCAACATCGAATTGACGTTTTCGGGCCGACGCCGGGTGCGTTACCGTCGAATACATTTTCGTATTGGTCACGTGATGCTGATGCTGGTGCTGATGTTGATGGTGGTGATGGTGATGATGATGATGGTATTGGCTTGCCGCCGCCACGACATTCAGCACCTCGCCGGTGATTGTATTGTTCGTGGACGCGATTCGGCACGTCGACGCTGAAATCGATGGAGCCATCAGACTCTGATTGGCGGCCATTGCGTCGGCAGTGATGCCCCACGCCAAATTGTGCAATGCGCTGGACATTGGCGGCGGCGTGATGGACAGTGGCGGCGGACTCGGCGAATCGGTGCCCTCATCGTCCACGGCCAATCCCATGTGCTTTCGCACCTTACGTTGTGCTTTTCGGCGACGGAAATCGCCCTTTTTGAAATCTTCTTGATTCGCCGGATGAATTGCCCAATAATGGCCCTTCCCATTCGCACTTCGGCCAGCCTTCACGAAGCAATCGTTCAGCGACAAATTGTGCCGAATGCTGTTCCGCCAGCCGGGACCCCGCGATCGAAAGTACGGATAATTGTCCAAAATGTGCTGGTAAATGTCGGACAAAACTAATTTCGTTTCCGGCGAACTCAAGATGGCGATCGCAATGAGTCCGATGTAGCTGTGCTGCGGCTTCGGTTCTTCTGGCTGAAAGACGCGATTGTGAAACAGACTCATCGACAGTGCCAGTCTCGGGCCATACGGTCCCATCGCGCCCATTGCAGCGGCCGCTGCAGCTGTTGTATATTCATTTCCGACTGGCATCGTTTGGGAATAATGTGCGCAACGCAAGCGTTCGGCCATTGCGTAATTGTACAATTGGAAACGGTAATGGTCGAGCGACAGAAGGTTGGCCGACGGCACGGACAGCATCGTCGACATGGTCGTTGTTGTTGAGCCAGGGCTCATGCCAATCGACGACGATGACGGGGTGGCCGACGAAGATTGCTGTTGTTGAACGAATGCACTGTCCAGTGTCATATTCACGGACGACGACGACGGCGACGACGACGACACTTGCGATGCAGATGATGGCGGTGGCAGCGGTGCTGGCGCAACCAACACACTCGATTGACTACTATTATGGATTTGTTGATATTTGAGACGCGATGCTTTCGATATTACACTATTTGTATTTTCATTACTGCACATTATTCATTCACGTATTGACTTCGATTCGGAAATTCAATTGTTGCTGCTGCTGTCCGTCTCCGATCACACAATTCCAAGTTTTGGACTTTTCCAATTTTCGATTCGGCTTGGAAATCGCGGTCACTGCGCTGGCGAAAATGAAAAAAAAAACACTTTTACTCAATAGGGTTCGTACCGGCGGTCGCACTCACGCACCCAACACACTTGGAACTGTTTTTTCTTTTCTTTTTTTTTCTGCGTCGGGAAAGTCGAAAAAATCGAAATGAGAATGTTTTGCAAATAAAGTGTTAAATTGAACGTGAACCGATCGATGGTGATCGCCTATTGTCTGTCTCTGGCCTTTGGTTTTATTGAGCGAGCGCAGATTGTTTCTATCGAGGAAAACGAAACGAATTTGTGAACGGTGGCCGCAATACTGAAGAGCCAATCACTACTTAAAACTACTTCTCTCTGCTGCTGCTGCTGCTGCTGCTGCCGCGAACCTCGTCACACCATCAACAACAATCATTTATCCCATGCAACGGGCGAAAATCTCGCATCTCGTTGAGAGGCGTGTGTGCGACTGTGAAAGCACGAGAACCGAGTGTAGAGCAGCGATACACACACACACGCATACAAATGCACAAACACAGAGCGAACGAACGGTTGACGAAAAGCCCGAGATAAGTTGTGCTGACAGTAGGTAGCCGAGTGGTAGCAACGGCTGATGATGGAAATCCAACAAAAGGATACCACACAACAATACACAAGCGTCAAGCAGAGCGCTGGCGCATTTTATATATACTTTTATATTTTTCGTGTGTGTTTCTATTTTCTTTTCATATTATTCGGTCGGCTTTATTTGCATTCTAACATAAACAACAACAACTGTAACTGAGGCAGCGACGAGCACACACGCACACACACAGACACAGGCTCGAGCTGAGGGAAAAGCCACAGCGCGAATCAACGAAAACAGTTGCGCACACACACACACACACACTGGTGAAGGCGACGCTTGGAGGAAGTGATTCGAGGGTAGGCAGAGAGAAAGGTGCTGTGACGTTGCTACCTTTCAAATAAAAATGGTTTATTTCGCAGACAGACGGACGGAGCCGTATGTATTGGGCTTGGGAGACGAGACCAAAGCAAGATGCTTGCGCTCTGGAAACGGAATACAACTCGACAGTTCTCGAGAGTGAACAGACCGAACGGCAGACACGCACACACACACAGACGCGCGCGCAGAGAGGAAGAGAGACAGACACCGATACGCGCGCACAATCGTCGCTTAGTTTTCTCCGCACTTCGC
>JANTFB010138189.1:0-10829 GCA_026546635.1 Porricondyla nigripennis | reverse complement strand
CTGACCGATATGATATCGCTGCTAATTGGTATCGTCAATCCGTTTCCATCGATTCAGATATTCTGCCTGTACAGCTGTCTGGCCGTATGCTTTATATTCGTGTGGCACATCACATTCTTCGCTGGATGTATGGCCATTTCGGGCTATTGCGAGAAAAAGAATATGCACTCGCTGTTCTGCTACAAAGTGACGCCGATGTCGGTGGCCATCCAAGGTACGTATCATTGTCAATGTTCTATTCCAGCTGATTCACTATTGTTGCGATGTGATCGAAGAGAAAGCAAAGCAGTTGCTATTAATTAGACCGGATCATCTCAGTAAGATGGAAAATCTATCGCAAGATGGAAAATCTATCGTCTTCAATTTTATTGTCGTTTATCATCGGCCATAGGATCAAAGTTTTTCGAGGGCACACTCCGGCGTGTCTCCGACACACGCACTTTCTGTTGCGTGCATCGAAAGATTGTCTGTGTGTGCGTGAGGTAGGTAACACGAAATGTGGGCACACCAGAAATCAACGAAGAAAAAATCTCGCGACAGATTTTTTCATCTCACTGAGATGGTCGTAATTAGGCACACCTATCGTCAGTGGCATGAGCCATCCGATTCTATGGCCCGGCTATTTCGCTGGCCTCGGTTACCACACATCTTCCATAAGATGGATGTCAAGAAAGTTGAGTCGACGCCGATGATTCCAATGGCAGTATTATTTGCAAATTAATAACTTATTATTGTCGGAGCAGAAGAGGGAGACGAAAAGCGAACGCTAATTGAGGTGTCGTCCATTCATTCATTCTGCCATACATAATTCAATAATAATTGCCACCACATATCCCGCGAAATGCACTGGCAGAAAAGAAGAGAGAAAAGAGATTATCAAATCCTGTTTTTCTTCTTTCACTTTTCTCTCGAAGAATTTCTCTTTCGCCCAATGAAAATTGCGTGCATCCACTACACCGCATCTACTACCATGCCATACCATGGGTATTTGGCGACGAAGAAATGCAACATCAAATCGATGGAAAAGAGTGAATCTATCGACAGTTATCACGATTTTAATGATGCATATAAATTAATCTCAACACATCAAATGGGTCAATATCGGTTGCGTGGCTCAACGCCATCCGTCGAACGTTGTGCGGCTGCCCTCCCATCCTAATTGCGTTTCAATATTATCGCGCTGGCGCCGAATGCTCACTCCATTATTGTACATATTTTTGCATTTCATTTTATCGCAATCCGTCGTGCAGCGAAAATCGAGGCTAAATTAAAACGAAAGTTCTTACACGTGTTTTTTCCACATTTTTTCTCTTTTCTCTCGCATTTCTTCCACATTGCGTTGCTGGTCGATCGGCTGAAGAAATTATTCATTGACCTACCGATTTCGGTTTTCTCCTTCGGCTTCTATCATCTCCCATCTCTGCCTCTTCTCCTTCATCATCTTCGTCTTCTGCTGCAGCGGAATTTTGAACAGTTTTGAATAAACAGCTGTTGATTTATATTCGTCTAGAAGACCAGCACGAAGCCATTTGGGTGTGATACTCTTTATGCTCACGTTTTTTCACGGGTATTGTACGAGTAACACGATTGAATGCGAGACGTTTTTTGATCGACGGATTATGGTCGCTAATCACTTAATCGCATGATCAACAGTAGCCACCGCCGCCGTCGTCATCGTACTACTCAGAATACGTGTATATGCGTTTGTCCATGATGACGGTCGAATCGCCTGTCAGTTGACCGGTCGGTTGGTTGTCGCTTGTTTTCATGATACGGATAAATGCGTTGATTCTGTGTGTGCGCTATGCTACCCGAAACTGTGACAAAATATAATAAAAGGCTTCAGACATCAGAGCTGTTAAGTGTTCAAGATCAAGAGAACAGTGAATAATCTGAAAATACTAATAAAATCGCATAAAAAATCTGGCTGGCAATGGAAAGTTGACATTATTTTAATGGTGTGTTCCGCCAAAAACATAAATGGCATTTAATTATGCGGTACACTCCATGGCTTTTCCTTCGGAATGCGCAAACGCAAAGGTCAGATCGACGTTAGAGTCGTGAGAGAGCAAGAGCAATAGCGAGAAACATATTCGCATCCATCGTTTTCATTATTTGTTTGTCACGTCGTTAGTATTGGGAGATGGCTATTGATATTTGCCGCGCATCGAATACATCCAGCGAAAGTTGAATTCGGAATTTCATTATATTTTATGTTTTAAATCGATTGAAATTGGCGGACCATTTGCATGCTGATGCTAATGAAAGTTGGTGATCGCATCGCAACGCAACGCACTGCGTTTGCGTGCATCATTCACCAATTGCATAAGAAATATAATATAACGGAACCTACATACGTATGTATACCAAATTTTATTACATTCATGAAATGGTAAATTACACAATTTCGATGCTTTGGTGACGAGTTTCGAATGTGCCGATACTTTCGGCAATTAATTCAACCACTTCCTTCACGGATGCCAACGACTTGTGAATATTTTACCTTCCATTTTTGGCTGTTTGATGTCAAAATCGTACAATATATTCAGATACAGCCTGAGACACGAAACATGTCGCCACAGCGACCAGCAAACGGAAATTCATCAGAATTTTCGGCGCTGACAATGGCCGATTACGTTTTCCGTAGAACAGAAGCCAATAAATGAATAAATATTACAATCGGCCAATGCATTATAATGACGACGACGATCGCGTCAATGCGGCCAAATTAATGCCAGCGAAAATATTGTAATGAAAATAACACAACAAAATTGAAAAGAGAAGAGACGAGACGAAACACACATTGTTAATGAAAGACAATTGAGTATTTCCTGAATCATTTCACTACGATCATCGCCACACCACGAAGCAATAACCGGCAGACGAAAACGAAAACAAAACTAATTCAAACGGCACATACAGAAGAGGCTCTTCGCTTTTGCGCATGCAAAATTCAACTTCAAATCATTTCTCTAAACGGAACCTTCGATCACTATTTTTTGTCTGCCCTAATCTGGTCTCGTCGGTTGGTTCTAATTAATCGCGATGGGCAATGTGCATTCGATACAAATAGACGGCCAAAAACACATTTTATTGAATTGATAAAAAAAGTATTTGAACAAGTAACAGGTGAAACCAGCTGTGAATTGTGAATCTCTCTAAATTCGAATTACGCCAGACTAATTTTGTTGTCGTTAAAACAGAAAAGCGATCGTGGTGCTATCGGAAATTCAATACGGGCGGTGTGAACGTTGACGATCCAGACAATCCATTGGACAATAACGAGCACGCTGGAATGGTGTTCTTCAGAGACAAAATCGGCGGTGCAATCAACAACAATTACATCAAAGCGCTGATCTTGTTGGTATTTGGCGTTTATTTGTTGGGTGCCGGCTATGGTTTGACGCAAATTCAAGAAGGACTTGAACGTAGAAAATTGTCCAAAGAAGATTCGTATTCGGTTAAGTTCTTCGATTTAGAGGACGAATTCTACAGAGAGTTTCCGTATCGGATGCAAGTCATTGTGACCGGCGATGTGAATTATTCGGATCCGGTGAGTAGCAATTTTAAATTTCTCTTTTTCCTTCAGCCCCAACTTCGGAACATTTTGATGATGAGAGATTTCGTTTCATTGACATACTGCGCAGATGGTGCAGGAGAAATTCGAAAATTTGACACAGACTTTGGAGAATACATCGTACGTCACACCGGTCTACACGGAATCGTGGCTTCGTTCATTTTTATTGTTCCTAGAAGAGAATGAGAAATTTTTGAATGTGACAATTGACAGCGAGGAAACATTCATCGCCGTAATGAAAGAGGTAATTGCGCACAGCAAAAATGCATTCGATAACTCAAAAATTGATGGTTTTTGTTCTGTTCTGATTGTTTTTGATTTTCTGTAGCATTGGCTGTTTCGAGACAGTCCGTACTCGCTGGATCTGAAATTCAACGAAGCCGGCAATCGGATCATAGCTTCGCGTATCTTGATTCAGGCCGTTAACATAACCGATACGAATCATGAGAAGGTGATGGTGCGTGACTTACGTCGTTTGGTGCGTAACGCACCACTCAACGCGACCATTTTCCATCCGTACTTTGTGTTCTTCGATCAATTCGAATTGGTGATGCCACTGACGTTGCAAAACATGGTTTTCGGCGCCGCCATCATGATGTGCATTTCGTTTGTATTCATTCCGAATTTCTTGTGTTCACTTTGGGTGGCCTTCAGCATTGTGTCAATTGAAATGGGCGTCGCTGGTTACATGGCACTGTGGGGTGTCAATTTGGACTCGATTTCAATGATAAATTTGATCATGTGCGTTGGCTATTCGGTCGACTTCACGGCCCACATTTGCTACACATACATGGCATCTGAGTCACGCGATCCAAAGGAACGTGTGCGGGAGGCACTCTACGCACTTGGTTGGCCAATATTCCAAGGGGCTGTGAGCACGATTCTGGGCACCATTGCATTGTTGCTAGCCAAAAGTTACATTTTCTTGGTGTTCTTCAAAATCATTTTCCTGGTGATCGTGATCGGTGCGTTACACGGTATCTTCTTGCTGCCGGTGCTGTTGTCGTTGTTCGGGCCAGGTTCGTGCGCACAAGAGGTGGGAGTGGCAAAAGAGCGTAGCCCCAAAGACGAAAATATGTCGGCCGTAGAGAAATCGTTCCCGCATCCATATTGTTTGCCGCATCCGCAACTCGCGTTGGCCGGACCATTTGGAAGTAAACAATTTTTGGGTGCACCATACAAGGCGTACGGCTTGGAAGAGAAAGATCAAGGTATTGGCACATCTGGTGGCGAAGATTCGAGTGAAAGTAGCAGCAGTAAATCACAGCGTCGACAAGCCATCGAAGATGAGAATACACGTCGCCAATACGAAGATGGTTGGCGCCGAACATCCTACTCGAATGGTCTGAGCCAATTTCAGCCTGTGATTGATTTGTATGGTCGCGATACAGAACGAATTTGGGCCAGCCGAAATTATGATACATATTCGCCGCAACTGCGTCCAAACGGCATATTCGAGCCCAATGCCAATGAACGGGAAAAGGAGCGTCGAAAATCCATGAAAATTATTAGTAAAAATACAAATGTGATGGACGAACAGCCACGATATTACGATGACAGCCAACTATATCCGCATCGCTACTACACCGAAGATCGTCGCCGATCGGTGTATGAAAGAAATAAACGTAGGACGACATCTCATCACAGCATATACCATCCACGGCCAGCGCCACAGCGTTCGTCGTCCCAGCATAGCATTAACGAATTGCGTCATATGGGCGACCTTCGATTCTCATAAATGCAACGACTTGTCCAATTAATATATTTTCTTATCATTCGTCTATCTTCGTCAAAATCATATATGCGAAGCGCTATTATTTTATTATTTTTATTGAATTCACAGATTGCGATACTATCCACACCAGCTACATAACTATAACTACATATTGATATGTATTATATTTACTATTGCGTTTACGAAATATACTCGTATTGGTCGAATTTCTTTCTTTCTCTTTGTTCTTCTTTTTTTCTCGATTATTAATATGTAAATAAATTGAAATAGATATGTATAGTACACCCACGAAACACGCACAAACACAAACAAGAAGAATATGTTGCATGCTGGCATCATCAAAATTGTCGTTGTCTGCTAGCCGATAAACAAATATTTTAGTTTTATTTAACGCTGACAGACGGGAGTAGATAGAGTATTGACAAGACATGTATCTATATCTAGGTATTGAAGTTTATTTTATTATTATAAATATTACTATGTACGCGGGGGGATCTTTCTCTTTGAGTGATTTGAAATTGATTTTCAGCGATTTTCCAGTGATTTTCAGCGAATATCTGTGATTTGTTCTCACGATTCTCATGTCTTTTTTGCGATTTCTATGTGATACTTGCGCAGACAGACGAATCACATGAAAATCATAAAAATCCCTCACGAATTGCGGGAATCAATGACGCATCCCACAAATCACAGATAATCACTGAAAATCGCAAAATCAATTTCAAATCACCCAAAAAGAGAGATGGTTCCGTTTAAACGTTCATTTGCATTTCGTATCATACTAAATTCACTATTTAAATGTCGAACAATTTAAAAAAACGAATAATTATTACTCTCCAATTCATCAACGTATTGTGTATTGGAATTCTCCGCTCGATGCAAAGGATTTGTGAACAATGATATATCTAAAATATTTGAAGAAAAATTGAAAAACTCAATAAAATGTCTTATGTATTCTTTGTGTTGAGCGCAACAACACATGTATTCCGTGCAATCGGGTCCAGCAAAATCCGAGGTTTCTATCGCGTAACCGTAAGCTGTATAAAGCTGAATAAAGAATGCAGACTCGTGTAGAATGTGCAGGCGTTTAACTGTACAGTACACTTATTTATGGAACAATTCTTTCCAGGAAAAAATTAAACACAATAAGAATACTGGATGGGTTCCCAACACAGTGAGGTTTGGACCCAAGTAACATATAAATATGTTGGACATTTTTCTTAAACTTAGAACTAAAAGCTTATCGTGGTGTGCGTCTAAATTCTGCTGGTCTGTGCACACCAAGTACCCTGCGAATGCCAAGGTAAAGGATGTTTCGCGCCGCATTGATGTCGCGATGCCTCGCAAGAATATAAGCGAATACTATATGAATAAAATTTGTAGTTGTTTATTTTCAAATCGATCAATTATAGTCACCAGTAGTTGCTATACTTATATTACTCACTTATAGTTACATCATACATACACATATCTCATTATCTCAGTCATAAACTTATCACGAATACTTATTTTATTACGATCTGGCTTATAACTATAATTATCCCAAACAATAATCAGGGAACTTACTAATTCCTGATTATTGTGTGGTTATAATGCTGAAAATGGTACAATGTGCATCGACGAGGAGAACGATTTGCGCTGGGGACGAATCCATTCACAAGGAGATCATCGCCCACAGAATCATTCTTCATTGTTCAATTCACTTTTCCTCATGACAAAAAATCAATTGAACGCTTCGATTCACTTGAAACGGACGCAACATTGCATCCGTTTCAATGGAATTCTATAGCGTCATCGATACACAAAACATTTTCATTTTTTTTACAATACTTCTACGCAACACATTTCTACATTTTCATTCTGAATTTGGTGAAGAATGGACAAACTACTGGTGGCGTTCAACAAAAAATATAAACTGATTGATCCAGCTCATTGGTTACAGCTGCTACAAATTGGTATCACGTCCGTTCGATGGTTTTAACTTTCCAAATGCTGGCTTAAATTGATTTTCAGTGCATTTCTGCCGAATTTATTCCAAAGTGCGAATTTGATGACTTGCGAACCGACAACCACTGTCGTAATACAACTGAAACAGAACAGAATTAGTTGAGGGCACTTATGTGACATATCCAGTATCCACTGAAGAAGTGCAGAAAGACAAAGAGGACGTGAGACGACTTACGGCTGGAACAGCGATTTCACTGGTTTGCCCGTAGAGTTGGTGAGAATTCTCCAGAAATCGATGAACGGAATCGGAATATTTTTCAGCAAATCTTCCACGAAACGATTGAACAACAACAATTTCTGATAGAGTTGCGGCCAAATGCCGTGTTCTTCATGCGAAATAACGATCGGCGGCAGTGTTGTACAAATCGGCAACTTGTTCAACTGCAACAGTCTTTCGATCAATCTCTTGTAATCGTCTTCAATGTCATAAATATCTCGTCCAATCAAAATATCCATTGCACCTAAATTCACCAAATAACTTTCTGCCCGAAACGATTCGGGATAATGTTCGAGTTCATTCAGTGCCATTTCGATAGTTTGGCCAGATATACAATGTCCACACCGGGCAGGATACGCTACACGGTTTCGTCAAAATGATGGAACGTAAACAATGTAGTTTGAGGGAATTGATTTATTCAAATAATATGCGACTCACCATCTATTTCATTTCGGAAATTATACTCCTGCGTTATGAACGATAGCAGAAAATCATCTCCGATATACGAAAGTCCCGCTGTTGCAGCCGGATCAACCATCTCTGAATACGCTTTCAGTCTGTTTTACAGAATTTGAAGATTACATTCATCATCCCAAATGCATGAGCAATATTTAGAGCGAATGTGAAACACTCACCGATCAACGTTAACATCGCAATGAATTGATAAGCCTTGGATTGGAATCGGAACGGCATTTAATGTAGTTTCATTTGAAGGGTCGTCCGATATTTCAATAACAGGAATCGATTGATCACGATAACTTCGACTGTCATGATGTGCAATAGGATGCAGTGGCTCACTGAACGACGTATTGTGAGTAGCTGCAGTCTTATTCAAACCGTTATCTTTCTCCGGTACTTTCGATTGTAGGTTTGCCATTCCGATTGGTCGCACATCGGCAACGATCACTTCAGGCTCAGACGAACCGGTACCAAAGCCGTCATCACCAGAAGATTTACGATCTCTTTCGGCAACTTTATTTGAAACAAATTCCTTGTAAAAGCACTCGGTGAACCACACATGCGCTCCGCTGGGCAATTCATCCATAACCAAACCTGGCAATCGATTTAAATAATCGACAACTTCGTTTGTCTCGCGATCCAATCGATAGCAATTTTGTTCGGTCAAATCAAGAAAATCCGATCGAATTTCACTGATTGTTGCACCGGCAGCACCACGTGTGAACACGATGCCGCTAACTAAATAATTTATCAGCTCGTCTTTAATCATTTCCGTTCTTTTCTTTATTCCGTTCCGATTAATATTTCCGATCCCGAAAACTATTTGCAAACACAATTACACATACGAAGTAGAAGCGATTCATTAAAAAATGCGCACAAAATAATTAAAAACAGAATATTCTCAACCGAACGTGTAAAGTGGACAATAAATTAAAAACGAATTGAAAGGCATCCAGTCCGTACCACGTTTCAAACCAATGTGAAGTGATGCAACCACAACCGTTTGAAATTGAGCCCCTCGCCCAATATGTCAATACAAAATACAATCAAGCCGCACTGAAAAATGAATCGTTTGTATTTGTTTCGTTCTCTGTGAAGTGAAATGAAACACGATGCCTGTGATAGTAGGTGTATGTCGTACAGGTATATTTTTTTGTCTCCCTTCAATTTACGCCAAACGAGTGTATGTGATAACTTAACGTCCATGCCGCGTTCTCTTTGCCACGGCATTAGTTGGTTAACAAGCAACTTATTCATAAAACCGTTCGGACAACATGCAACTGTAAGTGCGCAACAATAACGACAATGCGATGCCATGTCAGAGTCCATGGTTCCGTTTCTGTAATATTTTTTCCATCTCCTTTTCCACATGGAAAATTGACATTTCTAATCTGAAATGCTTTGAAAATGTGAATCGTCGTTGACAATAGGCATGTATTGTGATCATAGGTACTGTCGATCTCGAATGAGCTCACATAAAAATTATTATAACTTTCTATCGTGTTTCTAGCCGTAAACACGTTCTGATTGATCTGGGATATAATCAATCAAAACGTGTTTGGCGCAACTGCGAAGTCGTTGATCATGTTCAATTACTTCTCCAATGTTGGTTATTCTAAGAATCAGCATCTGAAACTCATAATCGTATGAAAAATGGTTATCTTTATTGTACTCATCTACGTTACTGTTTCGGAAAAACAAATTCTCCTCCAGTAAGCGGGACACTCTTACTCACAAATGAAAATTCCGACAGATGGATAACGACAAATACGTAATGCATATGCTGCGCTTCAGAATACTAACTCAGCGCGATTCTCGATAGAAAAGAAACAGGGTATGTATACGAGAGACAGAGATACATAGAGGAAAGGGCTTGGGCGCAACTAGGTTGACCGAAGGGCTCCAAAAATTCTACATCATTTGAAATCGCAATGCCAGAAAGTACCATTTAACGTGCGAAAATGTCCCGTGCAAGCTTCAACTCGATCGGACAACGTCAAACACGGGTTCAATGTGATTAACTTTTGCACTGAGGAAATAAGTTGGTCGTCATTTTTAGCATTCACCGCCGCTAGCAACAGCCACTATCACTATCTGTCATTTTGATGTGGTGGTCGCTGTCGCGCTCAATACGGCGGTGGTTGCTAACCTTATATCCTCCAAGCGGTGCCAACGATTTGTCCGATTTAGTTGAAACTTTCAAGAAGAATTCCAATTCGCCAAATGGCACCTTTTGAAATTGAGATATCAAGTAGGCTCTATGCGGCCAACTTAGGCGACATCAACGATGATAACGAAATTTCTTCGATGCTCGCATTCATCACACATACACATATGCACATGCCGCTTCTGCAACATATGCAGTTTGTCGGCTTCTATTCTCAACTACGTTTTTAAACCATACCAATCATGTGGGGTTTTTCAGATTCCCCATTAATTTATCAATAATATAACGCCCATTTCACATCAAAGGGTGAAGGAAGCCGCCTCACCATTTTTAAATCGCGTGATATTTTGCCTATAGACTCGATCCATCAAGAAAAGTTGAATTTAAGTAATCATTTCTTTATAGGGGTGGGGGGGGACTCCCAGGGCGGCTCCACTCCTCGAAATTCCAAAATTCATAGCTCCGTCAGTTTTCAACCGATTTTCAAGTACCGGCACTCGTTGGAAAGGTAATTTCGTGCTTTGCCGAAAAAGCAAAAAAAAACTTTGGGATCATCGAACACTGTATCGCTCCTCAAATCAACAATAGGATTTGATGCCGGATTCAACCTTTTAGGTTACCGATTTTTTCCATTTTTTTATTTTTGTTTTATAGCTCATTTCAATAC
>JANTFB010138078.1:0-10830 GCA_026546635.1 Porricondyla nigripennis | reverse complement strand
GCCACCGTATGATCGGTCGGCGGTTGGTCTGTTCATGGGTGACAGTTGCTGCGGTATGCAAATTCGTTCGTTCGTTTCTTCTCTTCCCTCTTCTCCTGACTTCTCCTCTTTTCTTCGCATTTTCTTCATTCTCTCGCTCTCTCTCTCTTCTTTCCTTTTCGTTTGGACATTCAATGGAACGAAATTCATTTCTTTTTTTAAATGTCTACGCGGTCATCGTTAAGTTTTTACTTCGTTTTATTAGCTTTTCGTTTGCGAATAAATTTCATTCACGGCGGCAATCGGACTCGGGCATGGCATGGAAACGTTCTCGCAGATGATTTTTCGACAGAGTGTTGTGCCATAATCCCATTGGTGCACGGGTTGTCAATGAAGGCCGGCAAAGCGATCACATATGCGACTCCATTTTCACTTCACTCTTTAAATTTCTTTCATCTTTGATTTTTCTCGTTTTTGGTTCCTGGTGTGATCGTGCGAAACAAAGCCAAATGTAAATGAGAAATAATGATAATACGAATGGATAAAATCAGATGCTATGGTGAGTTATGACTTGATATGTCGTCGATAGAAGTGGATACCATGGCTTTGCGAAGAAGAGTCTAATTTTCTCGTTGAATGAACCTTGGACTCGTGCGCGACAAAGCCATGGCCGCATTTCAATGACGCCATGCCTATTGAAGAGCTTGGTCTGTCAGCCTGCAACGAGACCGACTAGTCAATACCATGTGGAATGTGGTGTGATGGTCGGCACGTATTTCATTTCGAATTCGAAGAACGATTTTTGATATTACGCGATTTCTTGTGCTCTCGGTCGGGAACGAGCGATGTCGGAGTTCTGCTTGAAAATTTATCATATTCATATCGGTTCGTGTTCGACTCGTTGATTGAAGACGTCGAAGATCTAATATTCACTATAGCTCCATTCGATCTATTCACAAATGGAAGCTATTCCCCCCAAGCTCAGCTCGATACACCCTAATATTAGCCAAAAAAATTCCGTGCTAAGACGAAATACAAGCAGAATGAGAAAACCATTTCCCCACACATCAGCTGTCATTGGCGTACGGATGCGATGAACTTGAACGGATTGATTGCGCGAAATCAGATCAAAACAGCAGCAGCACACAAAATGCATTCCAAAGGGAAAGGTACAGGATAGTATTTTTGCGTGAGCTAGTAAACCAGAACCGGAATGGAGGAATATTTCGGAATTTGGACGATGATTGATCGGTGCCTGGAGAATTCGGAACAACGTTAACTCGCATATTCGCCGCTACCATCATCAGAACCAGCGCCAAATAGAAAATACTAAATCCGATGCGATTGAACCGATCGCTGAGATCCCTTGCCCCAGAATCAACCGTCCGTAGTTCGCCATATTTGAACCTCAATGCCGACTCCCGAATCCGATACAGCTCACGATTTGCTTTATCACAACCATCCCCTGGAGAATATTGAATTTTTTGAATGATATTGATGAATACCATATTTCGACGGTTCTTCATTCATGCCACAGGCCTTTCGGACGTTTTGCATATCCTGCATCGTTTCGCATGTTCTTTTCTGTTTTATTTTTATTTTCATTTTTAGAGAATTCCTGCGAATCGGTTAGCCAATATCAATTCCAATGATGACATCTACGCATTCGTCAAAATGCCAAGAAGAATATAAATAGAACGAAAGAGGTAACGTCAAGACTTGGGTGCTGCGCAGTGCGCACTGTGCGAAACCAATCCCAGTTGGTTTATAATTTTTTTTTTCATTCTTTCGATGGTGCGGCAATCCTAGCATTTCGCACCACCACTTCTTAGCACCGATACAAAGTCTGTAAACGTATGCGCACACGCGCACCTGTCCCGGTGGCTCGTGTTCGCCACGGTATCGCCTCTACGCACCATTCCATCGTTGCCTCTTCTGCCGTATCTTTTTTATCGTCATTTTAATTTTATTGAAATTCTCCACGACCTCGACCACTCGTTTTGTGTGCGAATACTCGTTCGTCCATTTGTTTTGAATCCTTGAACTTGGAACGCAAAAATCACCTACCAATAAACCGAAAACTAAGAAAAAAACTGAAAACCTCAACGCTCAGCCTTCTTGACGGAGATGAGGAAAGTAAGTTTTGAAAATCCGTTCGATAACGCAGAATGTGTCCAATATAGTACGTCGAAATAAAACTGCGAACGCGAAAAAGTGACACCGTAAAATGAACGATTCACATTGCGAAGGCTCGCAACCTAAGTGGCGTTCGGATTTTATTTGGCAACCGGACAATGCCGCTCGAGCAGTTTGGGCTGTGCCGATATTCGTGAGAAAATTTCATTTGTGTTCGCATATTTTGCGTAATATCTTTTAGTACACGGATACGGCACACTACGCCGACGATGACGCCGATGATCTAAAGAAGATAAGGAGCCATTTTTTCGTATTATATAAAATTTTATTGTCACTCGCCGCTCTTAATTATGTTGTTCGGCGTTCTTGTTCGATGGTTTCTTCTCTCCTTTTCTTCTCACATTTTTTTTCGGTTGTTTGACTTTGTTCTTTCACTCGGGAACGTGTGCATTGCTCGTAGTTGTTGTTGTTGTTGTTGTAATCCGTTGAACCAAATGTCAAATTAACTTGATTCTGGTGGAATGAGAATTTTTGAAAAAAAAAACATCTTTTATTCACGACAAAGGGTCGGTTTGTTTGTTTACCGATGTACGTTGAACTTATCGAACCTCAAAAGCTGACGAAACCCAAATCGAATGAGTCGATACATATTCGATTTCCAGGTACGAATACTATTTCCGATTTGGGCAAGTGGATTGATTTCATTTGAATGTTAATGAACTCGAACGTGATGATGACTTAGTGTATCGCCGTACGACGCTTATCTGGATTTTTGGAAAATAATCCGGCACAATATTTCAGGTGATATCACGCTATTAATGTGGATCGAATGGTTTTTTCTTTCTCAGAAGATTCGTGAAGTCGTTGACGTTTCATAACACCGATCTATACCAGCTGTTGGGGCTTCGATCATTGACTCCTTTATCGATGCCGTGTATATTATATATATGTAATTTTCAAATATTTAATAAAATCACATGGAGAAATCAATATAGCACACGTTAGTCATCAGAGGAGAATGTGAGAATGAAGGCGTTTCGCCGGCATTTTACGCCGGTGCATATCAATCGTAAAACCAAAGTGCGTCGCGAGACGGGATGGGCTGGAATAATGCCTTCCTGCCGTTCTGGTCATCTCGTTATGCGCGTTCCCTTAAAGAAGCGAATATGAGAGGTTCCAGCTAATAAAATGCACATATTTAATTTGAATTCGGCCGAAATATGCACTCAAGAGTTGCGCATTAACCAAACTGCGAAACGCCATCGAAATGATTTTGTTCTGGTGAAAAATTCATGCATTTTATTTCGTTTCTGCGCGCGCCTCGTTGCTCAACAACAGAAGGCCGGGTATCACACAAAAATCGCCGAAGTCGGTTGAGAAATGGAATTCATACGCATATGAACTTGGAGCTTGAACATATATTATACATTTTAATTCATAATCTCGGATCGAGAGATGGGCCGCGAGAAATGAAAGAAAATAATGAACGAACGGATGGGCGAGCGAATGCAAAATGCAAACACGACAAGAGAAAATTAAAGAGTCGGGTTTTTTAAAAAGTGAGATGGAGACCATGCAGATAATGGACCGCATACATTGTATTTGGCTAAGCGTGAGCCTGAGCATATATATATTATACGAATGCTCTTCTTATGTTCGCAACGAATTCAGAAGAGGAGAAAAAAAAAGATCAAAATAAATGAACTTATGATTCTGCGTTAAGATTTCGTACGAGAAGGTAACGAATTTCAACGAAGATTGGTCTGGGCGGAAAAGTTCTTTCGTTTCGCCAAATCACACGAGCACGCCACACGCTAACGCAACAAAAGCACTCTTCTGAGAACTTCTCGTGAACGAGGAGAAGATATCTTCAATTGTTCGATGCCGATGTGCGTGCCGGCTTTGGATGATTTCGAACAAATGAATGATTACTGGCTGATGATGAGCGTTTTGAATTGCGGGCGTGTGGCTCTGGTTGGAAATTTGTTTTTTGCGGTTGTCCGGCAACACTCATCGTCACTCACTGCATAATGCATATATCACGAAATGGGCGCCATACATTTCACTTTTTAAATACACGATGATGCGAGTATCGATTACGAATTCAGTGCACATCGTCCGTGCTTCTACATTTCGTAGTATGTAGACGTATGCAGTGAATACCTGCTTCGTCGGTGCCGTCTCCTTGGGCACGCATTAAAATGTAGTTTCATTCATCGTCTCGTACATCAGCCGACTCTGTTCAGTGTTTCGGTCTATCAAAACGTCCATATGTGCCGTGTCCCGTATGCGTGCGTATCGGGCGTAGCCCAACGACGGCAACGCTAAACTGGCTCTTTTGCCGGGTTTCGTCTCTCGCACCAACACAGGCGCGTCACTTAATTCTTCTCTATTTTTCGTGTCATTCCATATTTTGGCTTTTATTTCATTCAGGCGAAGTGCGTCTCTCGTGCGTGTATCCAAATGCCAATGCGAGAACTTCTGAAATTTTTCAAGTTCGCCGAATTAATATGATTGGTATTCCTTCTTCACATACGCTCGCTGGCCCCGTGAAAGTGGTTGTGCATTCAAACATATGTACACGTTGGGCTATCACACCGAGCCGCCCATTCATTCGTTCTCAAAATATTCAATAAATATTTTCTGATTATTCCATTTTATCATTTGTCCTCCTCCGTCGTTTCGCATGAATTTCATTCGATTCTTGTTCTTTTCACGCGATTCGGTGACATCGCAATTTCCTGTTGCATAATTATAGCACATCGAGCGCTTCATACGCATTTAGATAACCTTGGATGGTGCGAGGCGCGCAGCTTATTCGAGAGATAATAATAAAATCGATTGGTCGTTAACGATCCGACTTAGTGCAGAGCAGCGTTTGGCGGTGTCATTTGTGATATGACTTTCACTGATCTTCAACGAGCACCACTTACCTTAAAACGGCCGAATCGCGCTTTCGGCCGCTGGAATTATCATCGCTTTGATCAATCGGGCCGATATAAATGGCATTCCGAATTATGCAATTCATTTGAGACATTGACCACCAGCGCTCGGCGTCACCACTCACATCTGCTCGATGTTCGTAGTGTGTCGTCGAGCAGAGGAGAGAACAATTTATTTGTGTAAAATGGGCGACGAATACGTATCGAACAACGAAATATTCCCAGTGAGCATTATCGCACAGTTACACAAAGAAACGGAATGCCGTTGGCCTCTCAATTGATGCGACAACGGTCCATTTGTGTCAATCATATGGGGCAACGTTCATATCGTGTAGATGTAGATGCTATTGCTATGTATGGTACTCGCCTGCGAACACATGTTGCACGCATCCGCGATTCACATGCCCATCACACTAATTCGCGTTCGTTCTCGCTGCCTGACAGCATACATACAGAACATTAAATTGAGTCAATTTGAATTGAATGAATTGGTTCGTTCGCTCATTCACAAGCGAAATCGTTATTGCGAGAAACAGCAAATAAATATGTTTGCAAAATCAGCACAACAGCTTTGCAGCTGATTAAGACATATTTCGTGTCGCCGTTGCGTCGGTCCAGTTCCAGTCGGCGTTCAATTTTTTCATTCGACTTTGGCCAAACGTGCGATAAGGAATAAAAACAAAAACACAATGACGAAAATTACGCACTGCAGAGCGATAAAAAGACCCTGAAAAAACGCCCACGAAAAATAATGTGAAACCAGAATCCGTTATTCGAATGCAATCGACATCCTGAAATGTTTCCATACGAAGTGGAGTTGATGAAACTGCGGATTTCGATTCCAGATACACATTCGACACTCTGGTCCCCACTCAACGCTCGCTGCTTCTGATAAAACAAGAAATGAAACAATTAACGCCGTCAGCACTCAGCACGCGGGGACCTTATGTTTTTGCATTCCGATTGGACGGGATGCAAGATGTTCGCGATGTATCGCCAACGCCACGACATCGTCGACGATGCACCATAAATGAGAGCATAAGAAGATGACAACGGCCGGAGCATGGAAACCATTTGCATAAGGCATAATCGTTAAAATAATTTGCACGCTGATCTCGCGTGCATGTCCCACCCCATCCCTCCCTGACTCACGTCAGACCGGCACGCAGAAGTGTCTAACAACGTGCAGTCCGCACGTACGAACGGTCATGGGTGCAATCAAACGACTTCGCCACGCATAAATCGATGCTTTGTAAGTCGCATATCGCCGAATTAGCTCTTGCGTGCTGCTCATGTGGCTCCGAAGGTGTTCCGATCGTGGCGATGATGCGGCACGTAGTCACATCGAATCACACGGCCCACATGGGTCTCATTGAAGCTGCAGCGTACGTCGACATCCTACACGCGCACACATTAATTTCGAGCATTCTCACGGGGCTCGCGCGACCAGGAATTGGGAATTCAGCGTGAAGAAAGAAAAAATGGCCGCTCGTGGTGCGGTTGACGCTAAATTTTCTTTGATTCGTTTTTGCTCGGTATTCATCACAGTTCCATTCGCAGATAATCGCGCAACGAATGCGCCGAAAATGCAGACGCTTTCTTCTACAATTTCATCGATCGATTATATCCATCCTCGCTTCCTTTTTCGCGGACTCGAGAGATAGCTGCAGCACCGACGTCACACGTCTGTGCGCCCGTCCAATTCCAATTTGGGTTAACCGAACATAACTATTAATCGTCGCCATAGATACACATGTGGGGAGGAGCATCCCCTGCTCGATCGAAATATATCCCGCAATGATTGTTCGCAGTCTATCCTCTGAGGAATTTTTTAAAAGATTACAATGAATTCTTTATTTTCTTCTATCGATTCGGATCGCAGGACGCAGTCGATTTTGGAAATCTTTTTCTGGAAAAACTACTTCCCTTCCCCTCTTTGCGTCAAAATCCCAAAAATATCCTTGTCCTCCCCCCTCCTCTCCCCTTCATTCTCAGAATATGGGAGCGTATGCATCAATGGTCGTCACTTTCTCAAAATTTATGCGATTCCCCATACGTCTTCGACTGAGCTTGGTGTGCCTGTGCGCACCAAGTGAGTATTCTATCGCAGCAAATGACTTAAATTATGAAATGGTGTTCCATGCGAACGGCCGATTCGATTCATTCATGGCGCGCATATGCGCAGTCCCAGTTTGTTGTTTTGGTCTGCATCGACCAAGTCTCCATCTAATGTTATGCGAAACGCCAAGGACTTGTCGAACCACATTCCAGAAATGTGAAACGAAAAAAAGAATGGCAAACCACCAATACACATGCCCAACCCAATATAACTCACGCGATGTATGGTATATGCGCGTGCGTGCCCATTGTGTGTGTGCGCTCGTGTTTGCGCATCGAACCAAGAAAATGATCGGCAAATTTCAGTTCTGTTTTTTGTTTTCTGTTTGTTTTTCTTTGTGGTTTTCTTCCGTTGATGTTGTCCGCTGTGCGCTGCGCGTTCAACGTTCATCGGGCAAAAAGCAATTTTATTTTTAATTTTTCAAATACAAAATTTTTGCTCGCTCTCTGGCATTTGCTCTGCCGCGAAATTGGCCGTTGTTCGGAACGAATTGCTTGAAGGAAACGCTGAGCACAAAGCAAATCAACAACGCGAGACGACTTCGGTTCATATTTTCCGTTTTGTTTATGATTCGTTAATAAAAAATTTCAGCTGATGCTCGGGATCAGCATCATCAGATTTTGGCTGACTTGTTCTTGCGTTAACTCTGCATGCTAGCGAGATGCGCTCCCCAATGAAAGCCACAAGAGAACCGACGTGGTCGAAAAATGCACAACAAGCAAGAATCAACGGAGCAGATGAGAAAATAACCCGTAATCTGCAGGAACATTTATTTCCGTCCCCGCATTTTCGTTCCAACAAGGTAATTTGGGCGATGTGAAGGGCAAGATTTTTCAAAGTTCCAATCAACCAGGAAATGGATTGAAATCGCCCTGGAGTTGGAGTTGTTCCGAATAAAAATACGTGCCCACATCCATCGCCCACTAAGATATTCGCCAAAAGCGGTCAAAGGTCTAGCACGCATATACACTGTAAATTATACAACAGCTCGAAACAGCTATTTTTTGTGAAAGAAATCCGTCGCGATATCCATATAAATTATACGAAACACACATTTTGACGCAGAAATTCAAATTAATGTTACCCCTCGAAAGCAGCGTGTGATCATTGTGAGCGGAAAAGAGTAGAAAATGAACACCGAATGGAAGGAAGGAGGCAAAGTTATCCGGGAATCTTCGTATTTTTTGGTTCGAACTGAGTTAGCATTTGTTGACCGACCAATGGCAGTCCATTCCCCCTATATTTGCCAGCAGAATTTACATTTGTTTCATTTTCTTTAATTATTCGAGCAGAACAAAATCAAGAATTTGCATGAACATTCCACCTGCCCTGCGCCAACGTACGCTTTACATGCGCAGAATAGAATTTCGATTTTTTCCATATCGACTGAGGTCCAACACTGTGCACATACAGAAACGAAATTCCTACAAACGAGCAGTTCACACGCCGAAAGTTCATTTTACATATGGAATCATGAGCGATTGGGTCGAACACAAATTGTACTACATATTCACAAGAGTATTTGAATGGCGATCGAATACGCGGCAGCAAACAATAAAAAGTTATTTCTCGTTCTCATTTCCAGAAAATTTCAATGAACGGACCAGTCATATGTTCTCCTTTGTGTCATATGGCGATGACGTTCTAGTGATCGGTGCGTTCTCTTGCCATATGTCGCAAATGGGTCAGTTCCCTTTGGTTTTCCACTCATTTCGGGTTTCGCCCGTGCTCCGAACATGATAGTTGGAAATCTATCAAATCGCATTTTGTCCGTATTTTGATGAAATTGGGAGCTGGAACGATGATAGGCGATGCTCGTTCGACGATATGCGTAGCTTCGATGCTGATCACCTCGAAATAAAAACTCCAGATTTTTTCCAATTCTTTTCATTCCAATGGATTTCTCTATTCGCCTTTTTTTTATTCCACCGTGATGAATTGTGAGGGAGGACGAGTTGCGCGCATCTGATCATCCAACAGAAGGGCTGATATTGAAAGTGTTCCAACAATTGAGATCAATCACAATATTTGCCACCAATTGGCATTCGAACAGGAAAAACATCCAAAGAGTGTGATCTTCCCGCGATTGTCATGTGATGCATCCATATCACTTGCACCATTCGATACTCATCTTGCTCCGAATTAATTTAGGTTTCGGGAGTCGCAGCGTCGTAGCAGTTGCAACGATCATATTCATTATGCGTCGAAATAAAATATCGTTTGGCACGGCCGTGTTTTGGTTTCTTTTTCGAACGACAGACTTTTATACAGGAAAAAATGTGAAAAATTCGGATCATCTATCAAAAAAATGAGCCAGATGTCCAGATCTGAAACGCCACAAATCTCGGAAATAAGATGCAGAAACAGTTTGATAACAATGATCATGAGCGTATCCTGTTGGCGATTGCAATAAAATGAAATGAAATGAAATGAAATGAATTGACTCATTTGGAATGGGGCGATGGGACCGCTTCACCATTCAATGCCCCGCCCGACATACTTTTTCCAATAGAGCTCTCAGCCGGACGGACGAACGTTGAATTGACCGTCAGCCACCGACGATTGTTTATTTCTGTTTTCAAAATGGCGAGTGCATGGCGATGAGCTATGTGTGTTGGATGAATGTGGAATCTCGCCATCACTGCGTGTGCTGAAATCAACAGAAAATGTCATTCAGTCTGTCTGCATCGAATTTGTTGTTTGTATTGGCGCACCCTCTTTTTACGCATTTCAGTGTGAATTTGGCTGATTGTTGCAATCGTTAGACGGAACTGTTCGATATGATCGGAGCGAAACGAACTTGCTTCGATTCAAAACAAAATTATTCGTGGGGTGAAGTTTGGTCGCGTAGTATGCAGTGTACGCTGTACGTGTACAGCCGAACCGAAACACCAATCCAGGAGAAAGAGTCGTCTGCATGTGCCGCACAGGCTCGTATTCAATTGATGTGCATCTGATGCAGTCCGATGTTGGCTGGTGAACAACAATAGCGCACGCACACATGGAGATCATCCAGAATACATATGAAAAATGAGAATAGCGAAATTTCGTAACGGATATTGGGCCATTCAACGAACATTTTGTGGATGCGAAACCTTCTAGCCAGGCTGACTCTGCTATGGCTATCAGGAACGATGCCTTCGCTGTTCCGAATGACCCAAATCCGGTGTTCGTTTTCGTCTCGTTTCTCAAAATTTTATCACCAGATTCAATTTCTTACAGATCGTGCACGCGCTCAATGCACCAAGTTCGATGGCCTCGCATTTTTCCGTTACACTCACCACACGCACACGATTTTGTTCCTATTGCACGCAGCGTTCGTCGATCACATATGCGTTCGACTACTCGAAAAACAGAACACACTCACGCATTTTCTATGTGTCAACGAGTGCAGAGAGAGAGAGGAAAAGACCAGCACGAACACAAACACAACGACGATTGTATGTGCGTAACGGTTCATGCGATACACGCGCCAACGCAGCAAACTACAATGCCACGGATCGGGTGTATGCGCATAATCCCTCTGATATCGCGTACGCACGCAGATGCAACGTCCAAAATGAATTACTTTTCGAAGCGATATGGTCGCATATATACAAAGTAGTGGCCACACTGTGCTTCGGCACCCTAATCACATCGCGTTTTCGTGCTCTA
>JANTFB010137967.1:0-10840 GCA_026546635.1 Porricondyla nigripennis | reverse complement strand
TGAATTATCCGGCGCAAACAATTAGATGCGATATCTGTTTTGGATTGTTTCTCTCACACACACAATTGTGCAGCTCCGCACCAATGACTGAACTGTTGAGTTCATGGCAGATGTTCGCCTTATCGGTCTGCGTATATTTGTTCTGATCTTATGCTGGCTCTTTCTTCAATGAATAGATAATCTTTGAATTTGATTTTCACCCTCATTCACTGAAGTGCACGGTCTCGAAATCTATTAAATTTTAATGTGTCACGTTGAGCGTCAGCTGCTACGCATAAGCAAATATCACCAAAATGCCAACAACGTGCACAGATTTTTCATCGGAATCCATTCAAATGAAAAACAATTCGATTTGGGTCGTACATTATGTTTGGTATTGTTGTGTGAATCGTCGTTTTCGGGAAGCGTCGGTATGTTGTCGCAACGAAGGGAACAAAAGAATTTCGAATTGAATTGGTCCGCCGTGAATTGAAATGAGAGTGAGTATTGTCAACGACAACACTATAATGTGCGAGAGGTGACCCCAAAAGTGATCTGCGTTTTGTGCAGCAATAATATTCACATCAAAATGCTGCTTTTCTTAATCCTGAGTCGCTTTCAAAACGACCAGAAAACTACAGGAATAAAGGAGTCACACTAAGGCAGAGTGTCGTCAAATGCCCAGGATTCCATGTGGCCCTGCTGTCATCTCATAGCAAACATATACACCTAAATTTACATGACAATACAAAAAAGTCACAGAACGCATGTGACTGAATCGAAACGTAGTTGAATACTCGAGAATGCGTTTTCAGCGAATTCAATAATTCCAGACATTCACGTCTGCACAAAAATACATGCGCACATGAGAGAGAGAGCAGGACGAAAAATCCAATGCATTTTCGTCTGGCCAATTAGTTTGAAGGTTGCTTTGTCGGCAGTTCGGCGCAACGAACGGCTACATGATAACGTGCAAGAAAAGAATAATCGTGAAATCAGTAGAAATCGTCATACGGAGAATTCAACGGACGTAATAACGACAGCATTCGGCATATTATCGGTTCTCATTGGCGAACACAAGACGTAGGAAGTGTTTACACAATCGCTGCCGAAATGAGCGAAACAAAAGAATCATTTTTTTAAAATTGTTCTTGCCCGTCTGCTGTAACCAACACATATCAACAGATATCTGTTCAGGAATACTGTTACATGCACATTTACATGTATACAACCGCTCACGAGACTGTGGTAAACCGTACGGTGTATCTGTATACGATGAACTGATTCGGGTATCGCTATTCGGGTATCGATGTCTCGCTCTCTCAATATGGAGATACTCTACGAGGAACAAACCTTCCCGCTCAATTCGCATTGAGTTCGTCAGCGCGATTGGCGATCTGCTTCTATTCGAGTGAAAGGATTCGAGCAGTCGGCACGGTGTATTGGATATTTTGATTTCGTGGTGAATTCGAAAAGGGAAAATCACATCGATTTGTGATGTGATGAAGTGAATATATTGAAATAAGGGTTTCCCAAAAAGTGATACAAAAATACGAAATCATAATGTCTGACGACTTCGATGAAGTGAAAAAAGTTCTGAAGTGTATCCTGGTTGCAGCACCACATGGTATGACTGTGAAAGATTTGCAAGCAAATTTTTATGACCTGGAAGGTCGATCCATTCCGTTTCGAGAATTTTCGTTCAATAGTGTGATCGATTTCCTACATGCGGTGCCGGAGTCCATCAGCGTGAGTGTCAAATGAATTTTAAGAGAATAAATAATCATCATTCGATGAGATCATGGCACATGCGAATGCTGCACATGTACACTATGACTTGTTTCATCATATTTTAAACTCAACCATTGTGTGGTTTCTCATCTTTGAATTCTCTTTCATATTCCATGCGATTCGTATGCGATGATATTCGACTCGCAGTTATCAGTACGGAATGGGCAACACTTTGTGTATCCAGTTATTTCGAATGAGATCGAACACATCATGAGATTAGTTTCAAACCAAAAGCCAGCTCGAGCACCTAGGCGGTATGGGAATATCCTCCAATAAATCTGTGATCTGAAATATTAAAAGTCTCGTCGTTACAGTTACAGTGAACAAGCGTCCAATAGGAGATATTTTCAGCCGAGGCAAAATCCACGTCCACGATCTTTCGGGTACGTTTTCACACGCATTCAACATCCAGTCTACAGAAGATAACTTTTTTCCGTGCCATCTCATCTCCAGACAAATGCCACAGTATCGAATGTTGAGCAACAGCCGCCATCGAACAGCACTGTATTCGGACAACATCAATAAAATACCGTTCGGCAACGATGCCCGCAATCCTCCCACAAACGATAGGAATATATGTGGGCCAGTGGATTTGATTGAAGATGACGATGACTTCAAAACAGAATCGGAGCCGGCCTTGGCAACAGAATCAACAAATGATTCGCAAGGACCGATTTCCGCTGAAAAGGCCACATTCGCCGTGAACGTCCCCAAATACTACGAAGAAACGCCCGTTCGAATTTCTCCACCGAAATGTGTTCAGAAGCATCAAGATTTGCCTGGATTCACGTGCGAAATCGGTAGTGCTGCCGATCCTGATCGAGTCTACGACGATACGGACGCATTGCCCAAGATTTCACACGTAAATATTCCTTCGAAAAAATATCCTTCTTTACATGAGCGCATAATCGACTACATTTCCATTCAATTCAGTATGAATTCATGACAATACTTGACGTGGACAATTTTATTTACAAGGATCCGTTCGCCAACCTCTCGTTGAGTCAATATGGTACCATGGGAGAGGGGTCAACGATTAAAATAATCGTGCCAGAAGTAAGCTTTGACTTTGACTCGAACATATTCAATGTGGAATAATAACATGCATTAATCGTTCACAGGTTCACAGTCCTTATAAATTTTGGTTCCAATTGCAACATTCGTCGGCCGAACTCGAACAACTCATGGAAGCATTGACGTAAGATTGCTATATTTGTCTTCCGAATTTTCACTCGAACGTAATGGATTGGGGTTGTTTCAATTGGATTTCATTCAATTTATTCGTAGATTTTATAACGAAGATGTTTCGAATGCGGATTTGCATTTGCCAAAGCATTTGATTAAGCCGGGCCAGATATGCGTGGCATTGTTCGAAAATGTGTGGCATCGCGCTCGCATTGTCGATGTATACGAGGACGAAACGATTAAGGTGATTTGCATTCACTGTTTTATTTATTATCAGTGCTCCAGACAGTGTTCTTTCACACTTGACTTAGGTGTTCTACTTGGATTATGGTACCGTTGAAGAGGTTTTCGCCGAAAATATACGCTTGATGCGTAAAGAGTTTGCCGAAATGTTGCCGCAAGCGTTTCGAGGTTGCTTGGATAATATTCGACCGGCTGCTGGTTTGTGGACAAGGGAGGCATCACAAGATTTCAGACGAGCGGTTCAAAATAACAAAGTGTATGCAAAAATCACTGGCGTTGCTACAGAGGTTAGCATGAGCTTCGGAAAATGGGGCACAACTCTTGTAAAATTAACATTTCCTGAACAAACGAAACGAAAACAATGTACAATTCGCAGGAAAGGACGTTCTATTTGAGCATAACTGACACCACTAAAGTGGTCGATATCAACATCAACGACTTGCTGATTGACAAAGGGCATGCAATATTCGAAAATATGACGGTAAATCGAATAATAATATTCAATCCATGATGAATCCTCATAATGTATTTTCATTCACACACAGATCATGCGAACGAAAAGACGCCATCACAATGAAAGATATCCCACGTGCGTACAATTCGTTTACTATAATATTTCATTGTGACTTCATGATGGGTTTTTCTTTCTATTTTCATTTCAGTTTTGACATGTTGGAAAATGGCGAATATCCTTCATTCGCGGAAATCGGTTATTTCCAAACACTGGGATACGATTTTGCAGTGTACCAGCAAAGTATCATCATCCCCACAATGTATGGGCATGTAGCAGAAGCCTAATAGACGTTGATAAGTGAATCGCCACGAAAAAAAATAAGAGAAAAAAATGTGAAGCAAACAGAGAGCAAATTTGTTCTAAAAGACTGAAAAAATTGCAAGGCTGGAGACAAAAGCACCACTCCTACACTTGACAGAGCTCAAAAGCATATTATCTTTCGCTCTCGATTCTCATCGGAGGCTTTCCATGTATTTGTGACTGTATTCTACTTGGTAATGTTCTAACCTTCGATAACACAATCATACGAAGGCAAACGTCCGTATGCCATTAATTCACCAATACGTAATTAAGTATTGTTTCTCTTTATGTTCAGTAGTTTGTACTTTATGGTGCTGTTGTGAAAGATGAAATGACTAAAAACTATATAGGTATTCGTGTTCCGGAGATACGAGCTAAGATTAATAAAATAGAATTATGAACTTCTACCACAAGATTCAAACACATTCCGAGCATTCGAAAGCAGTTATTCCTCGTCTTGCGAGCATCTGTATTCTGTGCGTTGGGGTGGCCGCATGTTTGGAAAATGTTCGAATTTCTCACTGGAAGATCCCACTTGACGATTGCAAATTCCTGTCGAAATTTCGACTCGATCGGACAACGCTGAAGACAGGTTCGAAGCGATTCCCACAAGGCACAAGGGTTTTTGCTCGTCAAGTGGTACCTTTCGACAAAAAGACATCAAGGAAAATCGAGAATTTTCAGAACTTACGGCCACCTTACCGTACGTGAACGATCAATATTTGGGCTGGGCTGTGGAATTTCTCTCTAAAATAATTTTCTCGGTGCTTAGAATCGCACCATAGAACAGAGAGAGCATGACCCTTTTGAAAATCCTTGCATGCAAACACAACATTAAAGTGATTATCCGAGTGTATGGTAGACTGGATTCGCGGGCAAAGTAGTGCAGCAGAGTCTCTGGATGGTGACCATGCGTAAGTATACGCCGCATATAGGCAGATTATACCGGCAATAATTGAGCATTAGGAATAAGAACTTTTGCATGAAACTTATTCATCGTGCATTCTATAACTATACGGCATTGAGACGAGCGAGTAAGCGCTTCGAAGCAGAATCGAATTAGTAATAGACCTGAGATTGCGTTCAGAACACTCTCGAGTTAAGAGCAGTCGTGTTTTTAATCATCAGTGTCAGTCTAACGCACCAAATCGCAATATCCTCTCGAAGAAGATATGCAGTGGAGACAGGCGAATGAAGCAAATGATAATAATAAGAATAATTACACACAGGGGCTTGTGCTGGATGAAAATAACATTTAAATGAATGTAATGATGTGTGGCAGGCGTGCGTTTGCTATGACTGCTTGATATATCAATTAGGAGCAATTACATAATCATGCAGACGAATACATGCTACACTAGCCATTTCACCGGGCGATTTCCTTCGCGATTTATATTACGGAGAGAATGTGAAACGAAGAGAACTGGAAGCGATAACGAAAACATGAAACAATCATTCGCAATTGAGAAAGAGAAAATGCTTCAAAACGGAATCACACGTATTTCCATCGAATTAGAATGAAATCATTTATTCAACGTGCGACGTCAAGAATAATGTCCAATAATGGCAGTAATCGTCGCGGACGCCAAGCCCATTTCTTGCGTCGGAATAAAAGTGCGAAATTCATGGTCGGAAATGAACGAGAATTCGTCATTCGCGTTTCCGTTATTAATTGACTGTAGACATTTCAATCAGGCAGCGAAAACAGTTCAGCTTTTGTTCTATGTCTCCATTTTACGGGTTAGTACCTTCTTGCTATGCCTGACGCCGCGTCACATACTCCCCGAATCGGCACTCGTCATCACCAATAAAATGGAGATTTGAATAACAATGCATAAAGCGTTCTAATCTGCACGCAGTAGAAAAGCATATTTATTAATGTCAAATCACGATTTTCAATCTTCAGCACAATGGAACCATCACAACCGTTCGCATTCATCTCGCGAATAAGAAAGAATGGGCTGAGAGTGAGAACAGCAAGCGACCGTTTGTATGCATATGCCGACAACGTTTAAATAGTGTCGGCCCACTCTCTTCCAGTCGCACAAGCGGTCATTGATGCAGTGAGAATGAACGAAGCGGCATTCATACAAAATTAAATACTCCAGACGCATGACTTATTTTTCCATTTTCGGTTCTGCGATTCGCCACGCGGTCGTGCAGTATGCAGTGAAATCGTTGCCACAGCATCTCAACACAATGCCTACATATGCAATATATGTATAATGTATGCACATCGTAGATCCAATGCGGCAGCATGCCGCAGAGAGCAGACACATTTCGAATGTAATAAATTCAAATTTAATGAATATATGAACATGGACACAATACGCAAAATAAACGCAATCGTTAAATCGTTGTCGTCTTCTTTTTGTCAGTCACGATTTCATGGTCGGCATGAACCACTTTTGATAACAATAACCATAGGATAATATAATGACGCTATTCATAAACGATGCGTCTGTCATTGCATTTCCTCGATGTTAATTCCGTTTGTTTTTTTCCTAGGCATCCATGTCTGAGCTCTGAGATGCTGCACTGAATTTCGATTTATACCAGAGTAGCACTGAATTCGCCTGCGAATGGAAATGTTAGGTTCTTTTTTTTTAATGGACGAAAATGCCAACAAGAAGTCGAGTAGAATGAACTTGGGTGAAACGAATAGGGAACGATGAAGCAATAAAGCTAGGTATTCATGAATTGAGCGTAGGTCTGCAAGACTGTAATACATATGAGTTCTGATTCAAATGAGAAAAAAATCCAATTTCCATTCAGCCCACTGCAGTGTCATTGCTGGCATCGAAGCATTCTCATTGTCGTATGATGAATTACTTCTCATACACAATATAGCGAGCCGAGTATTCAGAGCGTACGCTGCGTACTCACATATAGCGAAGAAAGAGTTCTCTTTAGCAATTTATTGCATACGTCATACGGATACGATATGTATGCGCGCGCGCACAGAAACCGACGTTGTTGGCGTTTGATTTTATTAATATTTTCTTTGCCAACGATGATAGGATAGTTGTAAAGCGGGGCCGATGATTTGCCGTATTATCCAATTAAAGTTAGCAAAGTCACGCATTGAAAACCCACCAACACATCAGCACAGAAATGCGCAGCATTCATTCGGCGATCATACTCATCGGTTAATAAAATGCAATAAAACGTTCGCCCATCAAATGAAATTAAGTGATCTTTGCATTTTGTAAAAGGTTAATGCGTGAATGTAATTACGGAATTTCGTGAATAAATATTTGCAATATAATTTTCTCCATGATCATCATGGGCATGGCTATATTACAGCGTGCCGCCGCATCCATGTCCACGTTCGGCATCCACGCACAAATCCACACCACAATAAAAGTACAGTCGTAGTGTGTCTGTGTATGTCTATGCTGCACGCTGCATTGCGTAGGATGATAATTGCATTTAATTTTATGGTGCAATCAGAAAAGAGTATATGCAGAGTGCAGACGTGGTCGTGAATGTGTGAATTTTGAAGTGTGTATCGAACGATGGTAGTGTGGCGGGCAGAGAAAGAGAATCTTTGTACTTTGTGACACTGTTCTGTTCAACATTCAATTGGAGGCGCTGGTGTTTAGTGGCGATGAGAGTTCTACATGAGAAATTCTCATTTAAAATTCTTCTCTTCCACCATTGAACTCTTCACCTTTGACATTCAAAAATGTTTCCGACGATTCACCGTGTTCGAGGTGTTCGGCGTACTTGTTTCCACACAAATCTCTCGGCAGAAAGATTTCGTTACGAACAGCTGATTAAATATTAGTTTAAACTTTAAAATGGATGCCATCCGAGTGGCCCACGATGCTGTTTATGCGGAACTTTGCTGCCACTTTATTTATGTTTTGCTGTTTGTTTACTTTTCGCTCACTTTGTGCATCCAAAATATTTCTTTATAAGTGGCTCAAGTCTCGACAACACTGCCCGGCAAATGAACCCTAGTGCAAGTATACACCAAACGCATTCTGCTTTCGCGTTAAATTCGTCCTCCATTCCTTTGGTAGTTGCCAAATTTTTTGAACGCGTTCGGTGAACGGCATTGCATTATGCTAATTGCTGCAGCCGCTGAAATTGCATTTCGTATCAGATACACAAAATGCCCTAAGTAAATGTTGGTTTACGCATTCGTAACTTTCGCAACTCTGGGCCAGAAATCAAATAAAATTACCTTGGGTTTGCTTGCGGAGAGCCATGTTTGGTAGACGACTATCGCTGCTGCCACACGCGCGTATGCCGCAATCGCGAAAATGAAATTCGATTTTTATTTCGGTTTTTATTTTTATTACGTTTATCAATGCTATCGTTCGGTACTTAAAAAAATAAAAAATAAAATAAAAATAAAACGACAAACAAATAATCAAGTTTTTACAATGAATGATAACTGATCAAGAGTATAACATATACATTGCGGGTTCACAATGGGAAAAAAAATGAATTCACGAATTAACATTTAACAACTTTACAGAATATTATTGTCACAAAACTAAATTTATACTGTTTTCATTAAAAACCCAAACAGCACTCGGCGCATACAGATACGCGCGTGCACCATATGCTGACCACTGGTGCATTCTATGTAACACGAGCCAATGTCAATTTAACTCAGACCGGAATATATGTCGTTTGCTTTCGGTGCAGTGCATTTCCGCGTGCGAATGCGATACTCGGAATGGTTGTCCCTGTCGCTATTATCATTTCATGACTACGTGGTGATGTAATTTACTTTGATATCATTTTTCCCATTTTCGTTTCACTTGAAATCAGCGTATGTAGTATCGATTTTTAATAACAACAATTAAAGTATTACCTACATGTACTACTGAATAATAATTAAAAATAACTCATTTGCCCACATCAGTCGTATACTGGACAGTGTACTGTGGACACGATATTGATATTGGTATATGGTAAAGTATTCGCGTGCAATGTGGATAGTGAAATTCGGAAATTGGAAGGAATGCCGCATGTGGTTTTCACTGCACGATTGCGCATCATATATCGATTTCTGTTACATGAATGGGAATGTTCTAACTGGCTCTACTACTTGTATTTACTGAACAGGCTAAGCAAATACCGAACCGAGGGCAATCATCTTCAGAAGTGATTCTCGATGATTCTCGATGATTCTCGATGATTCTCGATGATTCTTGTGATTCTCCTTCTTTCTGCTAGCCGAATTCCGAAGCAAATTGCGACTAACGTTGAATCGTGAGTGTCACGAAAAATCAGATGAACCAAAAAGATCCTTACGAATCGCATGAATCAAATGAGTTTAGAAAGAAACAGAAGAATCATTCGAAATCGCCAGGATCGTAGGGAATCAGTCCAGAAGATGATTGCTCTCGCACCGGCTGTTCCATTCAGTTTTTCAGAATAATCCCACACAGAAAATAATTTACCTTTACTGATCATTGGTATTGGTAACAGTCTACTTTAGTAACAGATGGAGTGGTCGAAAACTAGCAAATTCGTAATTTCTAAATGAGTGAACTTCCACGGCCAATTAGTAAAATGCTTGAACAATTGACTCAGAATACTTGTAGAGTGTGAATAATTGAATGTGTACATGATATTCCTGGCGACCATGTTTCACCGTTCTGCCTAGGTCTCAGTGTTCGAGCTGAACAGCAGCGATTGTGGTGGACTAAGCGGGATGAGAAACAAGATATGGCTGCGAGAACTGTCATGTGCTGGAGAGATTAGGTAAATTGGGTTACAGTCCTTTAAACCTTTTCCTGACTTCACATTTCCACTTCATCCTATTTTTTATCATTGCGATTGCAATGATAGGTAAAGCAGTGCTGGCATGTTGTCGTTTTGGTCTCCCCGAATGTGGGAAAGAATGAACATACATTCATGTGTCTGTTGTCTATCGAACACGGCAGAGTCCATTCTGTCAATCATCAGTCTAGAGGCCGCCATGAACTCGTTTGTCATTTAGTATTGTGTCGACCCTCGCCATCGTACCAATGCACTTGCACATGTGCGTGTTTCAAGAAAAGTACTTTCTTTATTTTCAATAATAAAAATTTGCCAATCATAATTTTCCTGCCTTGAACTTTCCCAAATATTTCATTGAATTTGTCTTCATTCGTCGCAGTTAACATTGAGCATCAAACTTGATCCGGTAAACCGTTGTTTTCATGTTTTTCTTTTCTTTTTGGGATGGGTTATACGTGTTCCTTAATCAATTAATTTTTGGCTTAAAACGAAATCGTACAATTCTATCGATCGAATTTTGAGAGAAAAAATGCATCGTCGATGAGGACATGATTTCAATTATCGTTTTATGAATGAATGTATATACGGTACACTACATCTACAACACCTAATTGTTACGATTTTAAAATACACAGTACGTACGTAATAGTAATCATAGTAATCACAAAATCTCGAAAGAGAAAACCCAAACTGCGGAACGGAGATGCTTTCATTGAAAATGTTCGCAATGTCTCTCCATCCGAACAATTCTCCAATTTTCCCTTGACTGCTTCGTCTCCAATTGCGCTCACACGCCGCCAATAATTATCGCACCGGTTATGCGGCCGTTTATTTTTGGGAACAGATTTGAATATTGTCTCTGTTTTTCTTTTATTTTTTTATTTTGGTTAATGCTTCATGCATGGGGTGGTAACGGCGATGGTATGAATTTCGTTCATTTCGATTTTGGCTAATTTGCAAGCGAAATGTTCGGTTGGGCAAATTTAAAATAAGAAACCTAATTGGCTTGCTATCAACGGAGTGCAAACAACCGAAAACAAATACCGCACGTGAACAACGAATTCAACAAATCGTTTCCAATGG